>JAANSK020296856.1:0-10209 GCA_011763485.2 Isoetes engelmannii
CTCTCTCTCTCTCTCTCTCTCTCTCTCTCTCTCTCTCTCTCTCTCTCTCTCTCTCTCTCTCTCTCTCTCTCATCAGTTGGAAATTGAGCTGGGACGTGCTAAACATCTAAGCCGGGAGGATAGGAAACGTGCTCTATGCAATTTGGGCATGATGAAGTCAGAAAAGCATTTCATCTTTACCTGCCCTGATATTACAATGTAAGAGGGAGATCATTGCCTTTTTAGACATCAACAACATTATAGAAACTCATGAAGTATTATGACCAAAAATTATATAGTTATTGGTTCATGAGCTTGGTCAGAGGATCATCCTCAAAATAGGAACAGCAACTCTAGTGGCCTAGAGAAAACAGAAATTTCTTCATTCTTCAAAGTCACAGCAGAGTGGAATGATGGACGCCTGTCCAAAGAAAAGGAAACACTAATGTTAAAGGGGTGGCACTAATAACCTAAATGAGCAGCAAAATAGAAGCATAAGCATTCCTTTCAGAAAATACTATATTGGGTTCCAGAGCCACCAAATGCTGGTAACAGATTAGTCCTTGGAATAGCATGATGGCGATTGGATCATATTCCCAGGAATCCTTCATTGACTTGTACTGTTAGTCCTCTCTAGTGTCTTGGAGGCTGTCACCCTTCTTGCAGATCCTATTGGAGGCTGTCACCCTCCTTGCAGATCTTAAATTTTGTAGGTTCTTGATCTCATATACCCTATGGGTCTTTCGTAGATGTTAATAATTTGGGACAAGTTCCCCCTCCCCTGCATGTCACAATCCTAGCCCTCCAATCCAAGCGTCGAGGGCCAGATATCAGCCATGCAGGGAGGGGGGCTGTATAAGAAACTCTACCCATCAGGGGACATAAGTTAATCACTAGAAGTAAATGTTAGTCTAGATAGAACAGCATGCACGTCCAATACAGTTGCAAGTGATCTTTTCTTAGGTAAACTCAGCTGTTCTCTTGCTTGGTTCACGAGCTCTCTCTTGCTTGTTCCTTTGCTTCTCTGTTTCATGGTGTTCTGGATAAGTTGCAACAGCAAGCCATATTAAGAAGCCATCAGTTGTTGAGAAAGAAGAAAGAAATATTATTTTTTTATTGGGTACAG
Source organism: Isoetes engelmannii (assembly GCA_011763485.2). Taxonomy (NCBI): domain Eukaryota; kingdom Viridiplantae; phylum Streptophyta; class Lycopodiopsida; order Isoetales; family Isoetaceae; genus Isoetes; species Isoetes engelmannii. Next base: position 1,106 of record JAANSK020296856.1, read on the forward strand.
TCTGTTATACGCCCCTCTCCCTGCGTTTCTGATACCTGGCCGTCGATGCTTGGATTGGAGGGCTAGGATTGCCACCCCCCCCCCCCCCCCCCCCTGGAGGGCTAGGCTTGTGCCTTTTGGGGGGTGGGGTGGGGTGGGGTGTATAAGCAACATGTATGACAAGTTCCCCCCACCCCCACACACACACACACCTCTCCCCTGCATGGCGTGGCACAATCCTAGCCGTCCAATCCAAGCATTTTGAGGGCCAGGTATCAGCCTTGCACAGAGGGGGAGACTCTACCCCCTCCTTTTAACCATATTGGGACATTGAAAAATGTGCAGTTTTAAGACCGGAAACCCTTCCTTAAATTGATGTTCTTCTCATCTTCACTTTGGGCTTGGTTAAATCTTGAAGAAACTGTTTCCACTTGGCTAATCTCAAGGAAACTCCTCACGATGATCTTCAATACCATTTGTGGTGGACAAGGTTAGCCATATCCATAGAGAGTGCATCTGCTGGAGGAAATTTGGCCTGCTGTTTGAGCATTCCTTAGACCAGCGGCCTTTTCCACCACAACTATCACAAATTCGGTGCAGGCAATAGCTTACTTCCTTTCTGCTGCAGCAAAATTCCAAATCCAACATCGTCTGAAACCGCTTATTTTAATAAGATAAGAAAGTCACACGGAAAGGCTCTAGACCCTGTATGAAGCAGAAATGTGGGACGCAGGGCACTGGCTGAGATTCAACTTCACAGGTGTCTCCCTCAACTAACACAGAGGCAATATTCGTAAAAGCTGGGGACAGCCCATGTAACATAGATAGAATCACACATTTAACGTTCATTATTTCACTGCGACATCCACTTGATCTGCATAATCTTTCCAAGGTAACCATGCATGCTCTTGGAATGATCGAGCTTAATTGCATATAAGCTTTCTTTAGATACATGGCCTCTGTGTCATTAGCACTGATACACGATTTGAAGTTCCTCAATGCTGCTTAGAAGGTTTTTAAGCCTGCAATATGATTAGCAGCAGTCAGTTCATGCTCATTTTTATCATTCTCAGTTCCTTTGCACTTAACTTTCTGCTTTTGTCTCTTTTGGCATATCAAAACTGCTTGAGTTCAAGTCCCATGACTAAATGACATCTCAGCGTTTTGGAGGAAAGGACCAATAATGCATAGGCTGCTCTTCAGTGAAAAACACATTAGAAAACGTTCATTTGAAAGCGCTACATCCTGATAAAGAAAGAAAAAAAGAAAGAAAGTAGGACTTTATTAACGTCTATGGGAGACCGTTTGGGTCTACGTGACCAAATACATATACAACAATTCTTCATCATCTAGGAGCACCCCCCTAAGTTGAAAGTGCCAAGTAATTAAGAAACAAAATACAGAAGTAAAACTTATTATGGGATCTGGTTCTCTGTGTCCCTTTGGATGGTTTGAAGAATGATATGATTCTTGTGGGGGTCTTATTCTTCTTCATATGGAGCTGTCTGACCTCTTTTCTAGCCTTTTTGGCCCTACGTAGAGTGACTCCTTCAGACAATTCTAATTTTCTTTTCATGGTACTGTTACTCATATTTCATGATGCCAATTTAGGTAAAAAAAAAAGGTCGGTACTGTCAGCTTTAACCATTGTATGTAGCTGATTCTTCTTCTTTTGTTTGAGAATGCTTTTTCTTAGTTGGGTGAGTAGTTCATGAGCTGCCACAGAGTGCGTGGGTTCCTGAAAAAAACAATGGTATCTACTTTTCACAATTTGGTATATAAAGAAGTACGATGTCATATACAAATTTATTGTAGGTATCAGGAAATGTATAAGCCCAAACATCCAAGAGCATTTAAGAAAGTTTAGCTAAGTGTCTTAACTCTTGGTGCAGATAACCTGAATTAACCTTTGTTTGTATTTCCCACTTTTAAGTGATTTATATTGAGTCATCATAGGAGTAAACTCCCAGGTATCTGACTAAGAACGTTTCCATATATTAATGTTTGTACTCTTCACTTCTGGAGGATAGTTGAAATGCATTGTATGAAAGATTTTTTTAATCATCCTTTACAGTGTATGAGTATACATGATGTTATGTTATCGTTGTTTGCAGGTGCTACCAAGTATAGCTATGTTGGAAACATATGCTCGTCTTCTGCTTATTGCTCCCCAGACACTGTTCCAGCTTCATCTTAACGTAAGTCAGTTAGTTTTTATTTTATTATGCATATTCTACGTGGCTGCAAATGCGCCCTAACTGTACATGATGTGATGTAATATTTGGCTCATAGACCCAAGCGGTCTCCCACAGACGTTAATATAATCTTTCTTTCTTCCTTTCTTTCTTGAGATTGATATAAGTATGTGTTTTAACCTCTTCTTGGACAACTTAAGAACATCGCTTTAAGTTCTCAAGCTTTTCCATAAAAACTGCCTAATATGTCCAGTTTATTCACTTTCCTGGACTATGCCAATCTGGATTGGCACACACGCTAATGTGAAAGTTTTGGTTCATGAATTTGGGGTTAGTGCGAAGGATACAAAGCTATAAGTTGTTGATTTAATGCATGATTGATGCAAGAGAGTTGCATAAAAGTAGTGTTGATGACTGAGCAGAAATCTTCTCCTGTCCTGCCATTTGGCATATTTCTGTCCCAATCAAGAGAATCCTTTGCTTATTCAACTACCGTAATGGCCACAGTCCTCAAGCCCCTTCCATCCTCATCTATACGGATGCACTTGCATCCTCCTGAGACCATGGACCAGCCAATCTTAACCCTGATACCATGTTAGAAGCTGAGGATGGACTGGCCAAGTATCGGACCCATCAAACCAAGTGCGGTATTATTGAGCTACCGCCCTGTGTGTTTGGCACACACGCTAATGTGAAAGTTTTGGTTCATGAATTTGGGGTTAGTGCGAAGGATACAAAACTATAAGTTGTTGATTTAATGCATGATTGATGCAAGAGAGTCGCGTAAAAGTAGTGTTGATGACTGAGCAGAAATCTTCTCGTGTCCTGCCATTTGGCATATTTCTGTCCCAATCAAGAGAATTCTTTGCTTATTCAACTACCGTAATGGCGACAGTCCTCAAGCCCCTTCCATCCTCATCTATAAGAATGCACTTGCATCCTCCTGAGACCATGGACCAGCCAATCTTAACCCTGATACAATGTTAGAAGCTGAGGATGGACTGGCCAAGTATCGGACCCATCAAACGAAGTGCGGTATTATTGAGCTACCGCCCTGTGTGTGCCACTACATATCTTTTCCGACTTCTTGGCGCCTTCTATTCACTGTATCGCTTAATTTCTTGATCATCCTTGGTACTAAGTTTTTGCCTATGAAAGTGATGTGGTAAAATGCATATGCATTGCTGGACATTAAATCCAGACATCAGACGCTGTGAACATCTATGCTGTGTTTCCTTGCCCTCACGGAAAGCAGCTCATAGAAATGTCGCTTGTTTGTGTGCTTAGGTCATAGTGTTTTGAAGAAGTTCTTTATTATGTAAATACTTTCATCTCCTAGGCCCTAAGGTCTCTAATCGTGAATATATCATTTTATTTCTCATCACTATAATAGACATGTCCAACCATGATGAGGGTCTTTGAAGTTATGCCAATCAAGGCAGTCTCATCTGGCGCTCTTGCATGTTGTGAAAAGGGAGGCCACATTGACTTAGCATTAAGTTCAGAAAGTATGCAGAGAAGCTTATTGAATGCATAAGTGTTGAACTCTGGACCTGTGAAAACCAATCATATTGGTCCCAGGGATGCCCAGTTAGCCACTGTGATCACTCTAAAATAAGTCTAATGCCAGCAGTTGGCCCTTCTGTTTTTAGCTTCCTCTTCCTCTCTTTCTATTCAAGCTTCCTCTTCCAAAAGAGCTTCTTATGGTTCTATGTTGCTGGGCATGTTGTTTTCTTGAAATGCAAATTCTCACCACCAAAATCAGATGCAAGTTTCCTCAGACATATTGCAGAAGATAGTTTTATTGAACTATACTCTCCCTAAACAACATAGTGCAAGCAATGTACATGTTATTGTTCCATAGTATTAAATTTTAAACTACAGCTTAATCTCTCATTTTGGAGTTGTCTTTTTTAGACTTATGGGGGATATGCTATATCAAATTTCCATTGCAGAATATAAGGAGTGGGGACACCAAAGTCTTTTGGAGGTCTATCATTCACCTATATTTACTTTACCATTTTTATCTGCAAACAGGGAATGATGCAGAAGAATCAGCCTGGCACTGGAAAGTCTGGGGTTTCACTTATCCTGCTTGAAATTCTCAACTATCGTCTCATTCCACTTTACAGGTATTTTGTCTTCCTGTAGGGGTGATCAATCTAGGCACCATGGCTCTTAATGCCATTGATAGATGAACATGCTATAAGCATACCACTATCAGTAGACACACATGATTCCTTATATAGGCAAATAATTACCTCTGCTGTCAATTTTTCCCCTCAGTTTCCTGATGTTCTCTCGTGCTGGGCATCCCTATGCTGATTGGTCACTCCAATAGAATGTATGAATCAAAAAGCGTTACGAGTTGGTGAATATTACTAACTCATAATAACATAAAGATGTGTCATGCCACGTCATTACATGCGTTGGTGCCTTCCAGCTTATTCCTATGATTCCAATTCCCTTATGGTATCAGAGCGTACTCATAGTAGTATGGTTGTACGGAATATCTGCCAGTCCATATCTTTTTTCTTTGTCAAAAAGTTGTGAGAGATCTTCTAGGATCAGGAATTTGTATCAGTACTTCTTGGCGAGTTGGACTAAGGGTTTGGGAAGATTTTCACAGATCTATAAACAGTCTATCTTCATGATAATTCTCGAGTAAATCATGTTTGATCTGCATAATATCTTGATCAATAGGTCGGTTTTGACCAGTAGATGAGCATTTTCAGTTTGATTTACAGTCCTAAAAGTATCTTGGTTAGTTCTTGATTTATTGTTGCGAAATTTTAGAGGAAATTTACAGTCAGGAAAGGATGGGAGTGATAGGTCCATGGAAATTGTCCACTAATCCTGTTCTAGATGGCACTAATTATCATTCTTGGAGGGATTTCTTTGAAGTTTATCTTGGTCTTACTAAATTGAAGAAAGTTTTGAAGCCAAGTTGGGATCCAGCAGCCGAACCAGATATTGATGAAGAAGCTTTTGATCATCTGAAGTCATTGGTAGATCCTGAGCTTAGCTTCCAAAACCTTTAAGGGAACCTATGCTTATCTTAAAACTACCTGCCATTTGCTGGAATAACAAGACAGCCTTTGTTAAAGAGCACATGGAGCTGTATTATGTGAGGGGATCCAAGCCTATCTTTCTAAACTAAGGGATTTGCAGGAAGGTTTAGTAAGGAGATTATATCGGTGAACCAGATATGATCATCCTTGTGGGAAGATTGGAGACAAATTTCAACATATTACTGGATCCATAAGACTTGTTCTCAAAAGAGAGTCAGCTCGACATTAAATGAGGTTCAGAATCTTTGGAAATCTGCCTGATTCCAAATGTTTTCAGCAGCATTCGCTTTTGCTTGAGATAATCCATGCATATTCCAGGCTAGCACCCGCAAGGTCCTTACTTCCTATGCCTTGTGCTTCTTATCTGTGATAACTGCTTTACCAAATCTATCCAGATATGCCACAAACCTTTTATCTCTTCCCTCTTTTACCTTACTCCATTCCTTTTTCCTAGCTTCTATCTGGGCTGGTGTAAGATCTGGATCTAACCAAAGCTTACATCCTTTAAGAACAGAACGGTTTTGCATCACCCCGTCACGTGCATCTGTATCCCTGAATTTTACAAGGATGGGCCTTGCATAATTGCGGGGTTTTCCTAGCCTTCTGCAGTGTACCATTTGTGGTTCATGTAGCCGCATTGTTTCTCTGAAGAACCACTCAACTACCAGACTAATATCTTCATCTTCCTGTTCCAGTAATCCTCAGATTAGAAGCCCTTGCTTTTTGTTCTAAATTCTCTACCTCTACCCTTTCATGATGCAAAGAAATTTGTTCTTTAGTTGCGTTTACAACCAGCTGTGCGAAATTACCCTCTAATTCACCAATTTTCTCCTGTAATTCTATAGATTTCATCTGCGGGGTCAGAGCAGCTCTCAGTTCAGCGTTTTGCTCCACCACAGTCTCTATTAATTTCTTCAATTCTGTAACCTCTCTTTTCAGATCATCTAACTAAAGCTACCAGCACTTCTCCTTCGTATTCAATTGGGTCCCCCTTAGAGGGAGACGAGACCCTGCAGCCTTCTTGCCTGCTTTCCCCATAAGGGGATTCCGTTGCTATCTTCCGGAACCCTAATATGCAGTTCGTTGCTACTTCAAACAGACGCCAAAACGGTCGCGCGCCTGTCTTGTTGATTTTTATGACTCGAAGAATTAAACAGCCCAATAGAGAGTGTGATATGTTCTGTAAGTGTTTTTGTATCCTAGACTAAAAGGTTTTTATGAGATTTGTGGATATATTCTATCTTATTTAATCTAATATAAATCCGTTAGTCACTCACTCTTTTCTCCAAGATGACTAGGTATAATTACCTCACAGGTTTTGAGAAGATAATTCAATTTTCATGTTGACAGGTTTCATGGAAAGACAAAACAGCTGCTCTTTGATGTTACAAAAATCATTAACCCCATGAAGTCAAAGCGTGGTGACCACCGACTTTTCCGGCTTGCTGAAAACCTTGGAATCAACCTTATCTTATCTCTTCGAGAAGTTCTTCTTATGAAAAAGGAAAAGGTGAATAGTGCTTATGAATCTGAATAATTATCAAATTTTGGGTGATAGCTGAAAAAGTATGACATTTATTGACAAAAGAGGCAAATACGAAATTACTGTCAAAGTCTATAACTGAAGAGCTCAAACTCCACTTCGTACATCTAGCAAGCAACAAAATGCAGAATAAGCTAAAAATCTTCACGACCATTATTTCTCGTATCTAGATGGCGACTGGATCAGCTTCCTAGGAATCATTTGTTGAACTTTGATCAGTTGTTTTAGTGTTTCGTGTCTTCTAGGCTCTGACCCTCCTTGCAGATTCTCCAACTCTATGGGTCTTCCATACAGGATAATAAATATTTTTTCTCTTCATAAGCAGATAATCAGTCCACCGAAACAACTCTTTTGTCACTTTTCTGCATTTCGTTCTTCCACCAGCTGTTTCATCACAATTAATGTTTATAGCTAATTGAATGATTGTACAAAAGCACAATCTTTAATGGTTATCTACTGTATTTTGTAGGGAGCAACCGATTTTACCGAGACGATGAACAGAATAATGATTCTTAGTCTTGCAATCACAATGAAGACACGTGGAATTGCAGAGTTCGAGAATTGGTATATTCTACCTCATGCAGTAGAACAAATACTTGCCAATAGCCAACATACATGGTCTGAGAAAACCATGCGTCACTTTCCTCAATTTCTTCGGGAGGCTCTTGCTATGCGGCCTGATAGGAAAGGTCAATCTATTCAGACTTGGCAACAGGTTGTTCTTCGAGACTATAGGGCTTTAGGATCCGTTACTTGTATATTCTTGTTTCCTTTAGTCATATCATGTTTCATGGTTTCTTGCAGATAGAACACACGGTAATGCATCAACTTCGGCCGCTCTTGTCACCAAATGCAGATCCATCATATTTTAGCACATTTTTAAACCATGTATTCCCTCCACAAAGACAGTATGTTTGTGCTGGGGCATGGATGTTCATGGACGGTCATTCTGAGAGCATCAACACAGGCAATCTTGTAGGGTCAGAAAATTGAATCGAAGTCATAAATTTTATTATTGAATGTTGCTTTTCTTTACTTGCAGGCAAGAGTTTTAAAAGAATTTTCCCCTGAAGAAGTAACATCAAACGTCTATGCATTGGTGGATGTGCTGCTGCATAACATCCAGCTGCAATGCCAACACGGCCATTCTAAACAGGTGCCTGCTCTTGTTAATTGATCTCAGTTAATTTTGTTTCATGACATGTTATTTGGATACGCTTTTCTTATGTGCAGGACTTGCTTCTAAGGGCAAGTGCAGGATTAACATCACTTATTTGGCAACAAGAACTTCTACCCTTTGATATTTTACTTTTGGCTCTTATTGACCGTGATGACGACCAACATGCCTTGCGGCTAATGGTATGGCGATCTGGCTCTAGGATGAATAAAGCACAAAAACTGTTTACCAAATGCCTGCATCATCTAGGCTCTCTTTGTTGACTATTAAAACCACCAGGAAGTACTATTTTCTCCAGAGTTTTTCTGGCATTTCTCTGCATTGCAGGCTATGGCAAAATATCACAACCTTTAGCTGGGCTTTATGTTACGAATGCAGAGACATGGTATTTAAGCAATGAAAGAAAGAATTATATCCATAGGTCTCTTGGACCAAAATCCTTGAGCTTTATATCATTTATCGATAAAAGTATCAACTGGACATTCTAATTAAGCCTTGATGTTAGCATTGGTGTTGGTTGTCAAAATATGTGATATAACCATTGCAAGAAATTTTATCAATGAAGTGACACATAAGTTAGAAGAGGAGTTAGTTAATGACTAGAAATAAGCCTAGGAGCTTGTTCTCAAGGACATGCACATCCTATATATGAGTTCAGCCGTTCTTTTGCTTGCTCCATGAGGTGGTTCCAGCTGTTTAGATTACCGAACTGACATTGGTCCCTTCCTCCCTCCCTGTGGGCAGTTGTTAATCATTCTTATTTTGTTGATTAAGCTGCTTGGCTTGCTGCTATGTTAATATCAGCTTATTTATGGTAAGCTGCATTCTAATTCGTAACAACCCAATTGAAAATCCCAGGTAAACCCCAGGAAAATCAAAGAATCTAATTTGTATTGTGGGTAATCAAAGAATCTAACTGTCCCCAGCACCAGCATGTCTTAGGTTTTTTTGGGAGGCCTTGGCATGTCTTTGTGCGCCCAAACTGGCGTAGCCTATCCATATAGCTGCTTCAAGTTGCATTAAGCAATACATCTTGAGTTACAAACAGACCGTCCTAGAGAGAAGACCTCATATCAAGTTCCTAAATCTGTGATCCAATATAAAGCTGCAGCTTTCACCAGCATGCCAAATAAGAGGAG
>JAANSK020296867.1:0-10209 GCA_011763485.2 Isoetes engelmannii
AATGCATGCAATGCATGCATGCGACGCATGCAATGCATGCTCGTCTTGCGCAAGAATCTCGATCCGCTACGCGGATCAATGAGATTTTATCAACTTAAATATAGTTAATAATCATGTATTATTTACATTTAGAAGTGGTTGCTACTGCATACTATTGAAGTTTAGTTAAGGTAATAGTTCAAATAACTCATCTTTCTTGATTAAGTAATATTTTCTATGAATGCGACCCGTCCTTGGCAACACAGATCTCGGATTTCATATTAAAATAACAGATTATACGCGAGGTTTCATTATAAATATGCATGGACCATTTTTTGTTTGTACTTGGTCTTTCCATATTTTGAAACAAGATAACATTCTTATTCAACTCATGATTGACGAAATATGTGATAGAAGTTTGATATGTAGTTTAATTTGTCTTAGAGCAAAATACACGAAGAAATCTTCTTATTTATTCACTATCATAAACTTTGTACACGTGTTTCCTGCTTAGAAGTGCTGTAGTTTGGATATCATAATAGTAAACTTAGCTTGTCTTTCATGATGGACTATATAAAATGGATATAAGCTTTCATTGGCAACATAAATTTCCAATTTGATGTTAAAAGTAACATATTACTAGGCATAGACTATTATGGTCCACAATTGGATCAATTGGGTATAGAAGCAAATCTCTCTAACTACTATCACCGATTATATTTATTGTTGATTTGTCACTTATACAACGATAGGTAATTTTCTACCTTCTCTAAATTACCCATTAGAATTTGCATTATCTTTTGCCTGTATTTTTTGGGCTTCTGTGCCCCTTTTATTGTTTGGGTCCCATGGTTAATTTGGTCTCCCTAGACGATAAAAACTCTATCTATCTATCTATCTATCTGTCTGTCTGTCTGTCTGTCTGTCTGTCTGTCTGTCTGTCTGTCTGTCTGTTTGCCTGCCTGCCTGCCTGCCTGTCTGTCTGTCTGTCTGTCTAAACCTCAAGATCATGAGCATTAGTTATTCTTAATGAATACAGTAGCTCACGAGGTACTTATATCATGCAATTGAACTTGAGATCGATTAACATGAGGGTTTTTCTTATTGTTTGTTTTTTAGGGGATTGTATATTGTGGTAACATTTTATAATATGATTTTTTGGAGAATGACCTTGAATTATTTTACTCCTATACATAAGCTATCAGTCACTTGTACTCGAAAAAAAAAGAACAAAATTGAAACTTCGACATCACGGCTAATAGATATTTTCCTTGGATAAAACAAGTTGTCTACTACTTATATTCAAAATTTTAGTGCAAAATTCATTTCCCTACAAAAGTTCGAGAATTGATTTGGAAACAGCTTTCTGGAAATCAATATTGGCTCAGAATAGACAAACCGCAGTTTTGACCCTGTCATGTTCGAACAACCCTATTTCCCTTCTCGGACCTCGGATTGAGGTGAAGTTTTTTGTGTCTTAATCTCTAACTCATGAAAAAAAGAAAATAATCATAAAAATGCTCTTATCAATACAATTTTACTTTATCTAAACATGAAGCAAAACTAAGTTGACCCCCTTGCCTTCACTTAAGTGTAACTCTCAAGAATGGGGATCGACAGATGGTATTTTTCCTGTACAACATGACTGCCATATATTAACATTTAGGAAGGGTTTGATTGAATGTTGAACCTTTGATTTTATATGAATTATAAAGATAAGATAAGCATTTTTAACGTCGCACCACAAAGGCAGCATCCAATTGGACATGCGACGGAGCAGTACATAGAGGGACCGAAGTCCTGATACAGAACGGGGACCAGAGTCTTAAGACAATGCAAAAAGGGACCGAAGTCCCAAAACCACAAATATCTAACTTTTATGCTTATATACATTCTTACAGTTTAATGTTTTATCTGTTATTATAAAGTGAACAATGCAAATGCAACTTTTCTGGTCCATCATGTGACGACTCTAGTTTGAACACTTTCTGTCAGGACATTGGAATACATGTCAACTTGGCAAAGGCTAAGGTATTACACATATCATCCCTTGACCAAACTGCACAAATCTTAGGTATCACTAGGTTTATACTAGCTTGTCACAATGCACACTTTGTACACTGAGAGGTATAGGTATATCTCCTGCCTTAGTAAGCTATGAGTATTTTATTCTGTTTGTTTAAGGTCCATATTAGGCTACCGCCAGAGAACCAAGCCTAGTAGACACATACATATCCTTTCCATATCATGTTGCAACTATAGTGTACATTTATCAATAGGAAGTTCTATTACGTTGAGAATCATCATTAATATAACCCCTAGCAACTCCTTCAAGAAATGACATCTAAGGGAGGGTTTGAACACCTGTAAAAAGTGCATCAATCTTAGTTTTTGGTCTATACCAGCTCAATTGACATCATGTGCAGAGGAGACAGGGGTAGGCACACTTGGACATACCAATTTTAGTTTCAAGCATTCCACTATTGATCATGTTTTGACATTGCGCACCCTACTAGAGGACAACAAAGATAAAAGACATGATTTGTATTGCTGATTTTGTGAAGGCCTTCAACATTGTGCCTAGGGAGAAGCTATGGGAAAGATTATTGCAGCAACATGGATGAAAAGGCAATAATATGTGGCCATTGAAAAGGCAATAATATGTGGCCATTGGTCAATGATGTATGGTGCAACTTTGGGAAGTCTCGTACTCGAGATATAGCTGTTTGAAGACTAATGCATTACTACTTGACCAAAAGTCCAAGTGAATTTTGATACATAAAGGTGGATTTTGATACATCGTGCAGTTTTGGGCGGTGTCATACTCGAGATATAGTTGTTCGAAATCTAATGTGTTACCACTAGACATAAAGTCGAGGTGTTATGAAAATCCAATAATGCAAACATGTCGAACAAACATGTCGCATGTGCATGTTGCATGCGACATGCGCATGTCACATGCACATGTGATATGTGACAAGCACGTGAAAAACACATAACACATGAGCATACAGACCTTGGAAAGCAAGGTCCACGTAACAAAATAAACTTTTTTGCATTTATGGCCTTTTTTTACCACAAAAAAGAAAAAGTGGAAAACTGCAAGACCACCAGATTATTGATTTTTTTATATCGTAAATATCATTTGCCTTACATTACACCAAATTACAACACATCTTATGGGATCCATGTAATTTGTGCCGTCCCGCATTTGGCATGTACTTTAAGGCAAAATGATATTTACGTTCCATAATTTCTATGCCTCGGGCCATTGCATGGCAAAAATGCTTCGGCGGTGCTGCCAGCTTCGGCATAGGGAATTGCATGGAAAAAAATGCTTCGGCGGTGCTACTATGGGTTGCCCTCGCCCTCTGCCTCAATTGGCAACATTGCCTCAGCATTATACCATGCCATGTCCCTCCTTATAAAATTTATGTAGTATATATCAATCATGATGTTCACCTGGGATCAACGGCCATTCTAGCACTTGTATTAAAAAAGCATGGTATTTTGAATCTAAACTTTTGAGAGGTAATCCTATTTATCGTAAGCATTTGATATTTGCTTGTAAGGGATTAGATCTCTGAGTACCTACATGCTTGTTAAGGTGCAAGCATACAAAAAAATAGAAGAAAAGTTATTAAGACATGCCGAACCTATGCCACGAACATGAAAAGTTGTTAAGGCATCGACATATTTCATCTTCTTGCCATGAACCTATGCGAAAACAAGGGAAAATACGTGGAAAATATGCGAGAAATACACGAAGAATCTGATATACAAAGAAGAATGAATAAATACAATGGCCCGGAGACGAGCAGGAACGTAAAACAGATGCCTAGAAAGCTCAAGACTGGCATTGAACCGGATCGTGCCACTCCAATGGGTGAGATCTTGCCAAGTGTCGTACATGCACATAGGTTCTAGAATGTTCTAGGACTTCTTGGAAGCTACTGCGCATATGAGGAGGATGCAAGAGAATACTATCAAGGAGAATAGGTAGTGCACTTGGCTAAGGTATGTGGCTCGCAACCAAGGGGGGTTCACATTTGTTTTGTGTAAAAACCATCAGCGTGGAAGAAATGGGTTTTTTTATTACTAATTGCGTACGTATACTTACTCGAAAGAATACACTTTTTTTTGTTTAGTTGCGTAGGAGTATACGAAGGGTTCTTCATTTTTAACCAGATTCTTATTTTTTCATCATATATAAACAACATTTTCACTAGATTTGGTGAATTAAGTAATGTTTTATATGGTTTGAGAAATACAGGGTATGTAGAAATACTTTATGGGTTATAAACATAGGGGTTGATTGGGGTGTATGAGAAGGGTTTTTTGTTGTGAAGAGTGGTAGATAAGGGATTTTTTTATTACCCTAGGAACGCAGATGCCATATCCAAAATATATATAGGTGAATCCCCTGGGCTCGCAACTAGAAGATTGCGAGTCCAAACTCTGCCTCATGCAGCTACCTTTTTGCATCCGTGTGACGATCATCTTTTGTACATATGAGTATAGTGCTCGTACAGTATGACTTTTTTGTACATATGAGTATAGTGCTCGTATAGTACGAATATGCGTATGGTCATCACACCATCCCCCTCCTATGACGACGCCAAGCCCTCAGAGCTGGAGCCAAAGTACTTGACGACTTGTTTGGATACCGTTGGTGGAATTCTGCAATCTTGTTAGGAGCGTTGCTCAGATTCTCGGCAGGTTCCCAGGTTCAGTCACTTGGAGAATATCCTTCCCAGTCGACAAAGTAATACAATCGCCGACAGAGAAGCTTAGAGTTCAAAATCTCGCGAACCTCGAACTCTTTGATCGTCGATCTCCACTGGTGGAGGCGGCGGAGGAAGTCAATCTGGAAAGGGATTAGGCGTGTACAGCTCCAGTACCGAAACATGAAAGACTGAGTGTAGTCGAACAACTTGAGGGAGCTCAAGCCAAAATGCAACATGACTGACCTGAGCCGTGATCTGATGAGGACCAAGGCGATTATAGTCAACCTTGTTGCAGGGACGTGTAGTTGGGAGGTCCTTGCGTAGGAGCCAGACAAGGTCATCAACATGAAAGGCAGAGGAGCAACCTGACGAGGCAAATCAGCATAATACCTATAGCGTTTCTGTGCCTGAAGAAGATAGTGCTGAAGATATGATTGAAGAGCATGGAGTTTCTCAAGTCGAGACTCGGTACTGGGATTAATAGAGTCATATCCAGTGGCATCGAAGAACCATCAAGGGTGTAAGCCAGAGTTCAAGAAAAATGGTGTCTGGCCGGTCGAAACATGTATTGAGTTGTTATAGGCAAACTCAGCTAATGGGAGCCAATCGACCCAATCATCTTGCTGGTAACTGATGAAACACCTCAGATACTACTCCAAAGTCTAATTAGTGCGCTCTTCATGTCCATTACTTTTTTGATGATGCTAGATGTCAAAGAGCAGTTGATATATAATAGCTCCAGAAGTCTCTTCCAAAAGCCTGCAACGAATTGAGGTCCCCGATCACTGATGATAATGTTTGGCAATTCATGAAGTCTGTTGACTTCATGAATAAAGAGATCGGATGCGTCTTCGCTGATGATGTTGACGTTGCAAGGAATAAAATGAGCCATCTTGGAGAAGCGATCAACAATGACCATGATGGCATCATGATCCCGAGAGAGTGGCAGTTCTGGAATGAAATATACAGAGATACTCTTCTAAAGTCCATCTGGAACAGGTAGTGGCTAAAGAAGACCATGAGGAAGATGTCTCGGAACCTTCGCTCGATAGCAGCTATCATAGGAATGGATAAAAACCTCAACAGAGCGGCAAAGCTCAGGCCACCAACGCTCTTGACTAATGAGTTCAAGAGTTTTGTCTACTACAAAGTGTCCGGCCATAGGTGAGTCATGGGAAACCTGAAGAATCCAAAGTCTAGGCGCACCATCCGAAATATACAGAAGCCCGTCGTGAAAAAGGAGTCTATCCCGTGTCTCAAAATGCTCATAATCTGACCGCATTTACCGAGAAGAGGATGTTGTTGCCAAGATGTGAAAAGATATCTTGAGCCAATAGATCCGAAGATGCCCGAACAGACTCCAACAAGGCTGTATCATGAGGCCTCTCGAACATAGTGATAACCATAAACTAGAACCGATTAGACCCGAGCACGACCTATGACTGCTGATCAAATGCAGTATCGCCTGGCTTAAGGTAGGAGCGTCGAGACAAGGTATTCAGCTTTCCTTGAAGAGGTCCGGCCGGTACTTGATCATGAAATCAGTGCATGAAAAAATTGAGCATGCCACCGTGCCTGGCGACGGTTGAGTACTCGAGCAGACTGAAATATTCTAGATTTCAATGATCTGTATAGACTATGACCTTATGAAGAGACCATTCCAGAAAACGTTGCCACTCCGCAAAAGAATCAACGTTGTCATAAATCGAATAGTTGATCTCAACAGCCTGGAACTTCTGCGAGTGATAAGCAATCAGATGCAATTCATGGCCATCACCCCCCGTGACAGAATACCGTCCAGAGCAAAATCAGAAGCATCTACTTCGACAACATATGGACGCAAAGGATCTGCATGAACAAGAACTGGTGCCGTGGTGAAAGCATGCTTTAGGGTCACAAAAGCGGATTTTGTTTCCACGCTCCATTCGGATGGCACATCCTTTGAGGTGAGGCGGGTCAAAGGAAGGACAATCTCCGAATAATCTCGAATAAAACGCCGATAGAAGTTGGCAAGTCCAAGGATACACTGAATATCTCGGACAGAGGAAGGTGTTTGCCACTCCAAAACAGAGCTGACTTTTTTAGGATCCATGGAGACACCCTAGGGAGTGATACAACAGCCGAGGAACTCAACATTATCCTGCTCGAACTGACACTTCTCCAGTTTGGCATGAATTCCATGTTCCCGCAGCTTCTGAAGGACATTCCGGACATGCTTTTCATGCTCTTCTAGGGTCTTCGAATAGATCAGAAAATCATCCAAATAGATGATAACGGATAGGTCCGAAAAATCCCCAAAAAAACATTGTTAGCCATGTGCTTGAAAACTGCTGGCGAATTGGTAAGACCGAAGGGCATGACAGTGTGCTCAAAATGCCCATACCGAGTTCGAATGCAGTCTTCCACTCATCACCTTCTCTGATCCAAATAAGATTATAGGCGCCTCGAAGATCAATCTTGGTGAAGTATCGTGCGCCTTGCAGGCGCTCAAGTAATTCAGGTATCAGAGGCAGAGAATACCGATTGCACACAGTAATCTTGTTGAGCCCACAAAAACCAACCGCAAAGTACCATCCTTCTTGGATACAAAGAAGATGGAAGCCCCTGCAGGTGACTGGGAATGTCAAATAAATCCAGTCGCAATATTCTCCTCAATATAGATCCACAAAGCCTCCAACTCTGTTGGTGATTAGCCATAGATCGTACCAAATGGAGGGGGCATCCCTGTCTGAAGATCAATGGGGCAGTCATAGGGACGATGCTCTGGAAGCTTGCTGGCTTTGACCTTGTAGAAAACATCGGCAAAATCCTTGTACTTATCAGGAAGGACAGGTACAGATATCACTGAAGCAGAGCGAGCCGACGGATGAACTTGAATTGCAAATGTTGAATTGGATCTTGTCTTCTCGATCTGATAAACTTGTGGAGTGAAATCTTCGAGATGCGGAGCTGAGGGCGTGAAAAAACCTCCACAGAAATAGGGGGCCTGGATAGGAGCTGGATTGAGAGCAGGAGCAGGAGCAGGAACTAGAGCAGGAATTGAAACTGGGGGAGGAGCAGGAACATGAACTGGAGTAGGAACACAGACTGGATCAGGACACGAAATAGAGACAGGAACTGGAATATGAACGAGCGCAGAATCAGGGCCTACGAGGCTTTACGAACTGGAGTAAATGTTACGACAGAGGCAAGAACTGCAGATGAACTGAGACTGGGGCAAGAATCAACAAATCAAAATGATCTAGGGCGCCAATCAATCTGTAGTTTATGCAATTCAAGCCAAGGAAGACCCAAGACCACTGACGCATGTGGGCTGGTGATGAGGTTGAAGGAAATGCTGCAGGAAGCTCCTTCAAATAGAACCCCCAGGGGTGCGGTACATTCTGTTACTGCGTCCGAGGAGATCTCACGTCCATGAATCACCCCGACAGAACTATGATGTTCTACTTTACTTCTAGGAATGGCGTGCTTAGTAGCGAACGCACTATCCATAAAGCAAGCATTTGCACCAGTATCGAGTTGTGCCAATGTATCTAACTTCACAACCTCTGACTTCAATGATATAGAGATAAAAAAATCCTTACTAACCTTATCCGATGGAATATAGCTCTCCTGATGCGTGGAAGGAGTCTGATAAATGGTAGCCAGCTGTCGAGAGACTCCAATTACCCGGACCAAAGTCTAAAATTTTTGGACTGACTTGGATGCTTAACTGGACATCCCCGAGCGATATGACCATCTCCTCCCCAATAGAGGCAAAGGTTGGCTTCCTTTTTGCACTGCTTCTTCGCAGCAAGCGAAGGCCCTCGAAAAACACGGTCAATTTGCATTGGTACCGAACCGTCAGTGGCACTGGATGGAGTAGAAACTGGTAAAGCCGGTGCTATCGGATGGAAAGTCTGATAACACCTTTCTTGCTTGCATTCAAAAAGACTATTATCGCAATGGACATCAAATCTTATGACTTCATCCAAGGTCCGGGATCCTACATGGTCAGCAGTGTATCCTTCACGTCCTCGCGAAGGCCCCTCCCCCCCCCCCGCCGCACCCCCCCCCCCCCCCCCCCGGAAACAATCACAAAAAGCTACATCATCCCAAGCTGTGTCTATGGCAATTTGACGAAACTCAGAGGCATAAACAGAGGCTGGGTGAAAACCCTACCTGAGATTGTTAAGCTTAGTAACTGTCGTACGCTGACGATCGGTATCTCCAAAACATGCCTCAAGTTCAGCAACAAATGTGGCTAAATTTTGTAGCTCGGGAGCCTTCCTCTCTAGTATGGGAGCAAACCAACACAAAGCCGGTCCCGAAAGGAGAGAATCGACTAGTCCGACCTGTTCCCGATCAGTGGGATATCTGTGAGGATGGAGCAGGAATCTGATTAAAAAGACATCGGAGTTTAAATCTAACGCCATCAAATTTCTCTGGCAAACTGATCTTAGGCTCTGATGACCTCCCTTCAAAGCTAGAGGCCAATTCATGAGACGCTATCCATTTTCTGAGCTCCTTATTGTCTAGCTGCAATCGTTGACATACTTGAACCAGCTGTTGCACTTGTTGTAACAATAACGGAATCTCACCCATAGGGACAGAAGCACCAAATATGGACAAAGAAATACCTAGTATTAGTGTTCATCCAAAGACTCAACGACGGTGGATAGCAGCTGGTATAAATACTATTGCAGCATGGTATGAGTCTGGTCATCTCCCCAGGGGGTTCACCTTTATAGAGGTGGTATACGTCATCTGCGTTCCTGAAGTTGGAAAAAAACCCCCCTTATAAGGATTCCTACCAAGGAAAACCCCCCTTATACGATTTTATATTTTCTTAAATTTTATACCCCTACCTTAGATTTGCCCCCTAATTTTTTGTTGATTCTGCTAATCCTGCAGCACTTGTAGTCTAAAATTTCATGTCCTCATGTACCCCTTCCCTTAAATTTATAAATTTAAAACTAAAAAAACTTAAGTGGAGCCTTACATATACGTACGGAATTATGTAGTAAAAACCCCCCTCCCGACCACTCACATGTTTGGTAAGGTTCATCGATGTGAACCCCCCTTGCAGATGCTCCACGGGGTCGTGTACCCAATTTGGGGTCGAAGAAAAGGGATAAAAACTATGGGAAGTATTCCATGGAGAGATCCCTTGATCCCGAATACAAATTTGCACACAATCTGAAGAGGAAACTAGCCAGGTGCAGGGCTAGTGCCGAAATTGTTGCCAAAGAGCAGGTTGATCTTGGCCTGCTTGACCCCACGGAAAAGGCTGCGTTTGTGAGCTTGCAGGTCAAAAGGAAGAGGACCATAGAGTTACAGAGCCAGCCCACCCAAATTGCAGAGATCAAGGCAAGAATCTTGAACAGGCATGGCAGCATGACTGAGCGTGAAGTTTGGGGGGATCCGATTGGGGACCAAAGGCAGCCGGACGAGGATGCTGTGAAACCAGAAGGTATGTTAAGTTCCCCCAAACCTGACGAGGATGCTGTGAAACCAGAAGGTA
>JAANSK020296878.1:0-10209 GCA_011763485.2 Isoetes engelmannii
TGCATTGAGGCTGGAATTTGCCCGCCAATTCCAACCTCCGGCATTGAATTGTGCCTCGGAATGGGCATGTTAGGGGGTCCTAAGTGCGCGATGGATGGGTATATGGCACGGGTGCAAAGAGGTGGCGATTGGTACCACAGGGTACGGTATATCCGCGGTAGCGGGAGACCATACCCTACGGAAACATAAAAGAGGGAAGAATGCTAGAGAAGAGGCATGAATTCTGCAATCGCCCAGGTCTTTTCAAAACCCCAGGCCAACGAGCTCTGTTAGACGCATGCCATGTGTCCTGGGAGCTTCTCTGGTAGCAAGAAACGGGAAGAGTAAGTCCGGTGAGAAAAACCTTTACACTGGCATAGAGCTAAATCCTTAGCCTATTAAGTTTTTGAAGATGTATCAGACTGGCTTCAATTGAGTAACATTGGAGCTCTGTTGCATTGGCGCATCCTGCTCCGCTTATGCAAAGTATGAACAGCGAAATCGAGCTGGGTTATTGTTGCATTTTATTGAACAGTAGGATAAAAAATCTGAAGCAAATATAAAGATTGCACATAAAAAGGCAGAGATTGCAAATAAAAAGGATTGAGTTAAAACTGAAACTGTGATTGAGATGATCAGTTTAATTTGGGGCCTAGAGCATGGCAGAATATACGAATCCAATTCAGAATTCTAAGGCTGGAAATGAATGCAGAACCATAAATCAAGCATTGAAAGCACAGATTCTTTGTCCTTGACACATGCATTGCCCCAATCTGTGCAAAATACTGCTTCAACACAGTTCCAGCAGCTACCCCTTTTTGCAAATCGTTATGCATCTTTTGTGGGCAGACTGTAAGAAAAAATGTATTCAAATACAAAACCTCCCCAGTTTACTCTGGAAACAAGTTTGGACTTGGGTATGAACAGTCCAAAATAAAGCAACATGGCTAGAAGATAGGGTCTCAGGAATTCCTAGCCAAAAAAAATCAAACAAGTTAAGATCGAGTGGAAAATGGATAAGGATTGCTTTATGCACAAGTTGGGATTATACCTCTGTTATCATAGGATGGATGGGTAAAAACATAAGAGGTTGTTGAAACACATGAATAAAAAGAAACAGAGCATTAAATAATGGTACCTAGAATCCCACAGGGTTTGTAGAATCTAATTATAGGATAAAATTGATGTAAAGAAGATGAGCAATTCAAGATTTTTGAGAAGCAAGGAGGAAGAGAAATGAGCCGACTTATTCAAGATTTTGAGAAGTTATGATTTAAAACAGGGAAAGAAATGTCGTTGAAAATTTACTGTGCAAAGGAGTACTGAATCATTGGAGTTTCTACAAGTCTTTTCCCACGTCATGTTTGGAAAGAATACTTGATTGCACCCTTTAAATATTTGACAATTCATACTACAATTGATAAGAAACCATTTGGAAAACTATGGGGCAAACATGTCATGTTTCAAAGGTTAAAATTTTCCAAGCTCACGCACATTTAGTTTAATTTTCGCCTGTCCATAACTGAGGTCCTTTCGACTTAATACAAATTTTTTTTCCAGCGAGCTGGACAAAAGAAATGTTCAAGGCTTCCGTGATAGATTTCTTCTAAAATTAAACCATAATCATCCAAACCTTATCATAATCCTATCTTATCGAAGAGCCTCGACAAAACTATTCAACAAATGTCATTTTATTTGAGGAAGCCTGGTATTCGCAATTCAAGGCACAAATGCTTGATGGATCACCTTCCCGTTTCTCCAATTCTACCACAAATATTAAGGGGAAAACTAATAAAATTATGCATGCTGCGACAAAGACATAAGAATTACAGACACCAATCGTGAGAAAAGTGGGTCTTATCTTCCATTAAAAAGCAGAATACTATGTGATCGAAAACAGCTCAGAATCATCCCTTGTTTCAAATCAGCACCATTTAGTGCTACTATACTCAAAAGAAACAAATGATCAAAAACATGCCTTAAAAGTCATGGTTTTGGGGAAAAGATTCGCAAAAGCTGAATGGATGTTTGTCTATCTGCAGAAATCAATTCTTCATTAGAATTAGATGGTCCATAGGGCTGTTCTTCCAAATGTAGAAGACCTCTAAATCTGGTCCTCATCTGTGGAGAGCACACATATTCTGCCATTGGAACATTTGAGAAAACTGAGTCATACCTGCTTTTAAATTATTGACATCAGAGAAGGTCCAATTCGCAACAAACAGACCAGAGAATGGATCAATTTGTATTTAAAGATATCGGCTTTGTAGGAACAAAAAGACCAAAGCCCTTGTCTATGAATGCATGAAAAACTGTGTCATTGACTTGTAGCAGAATGGAATTGGGTCGGCAAAAGAAACGGCATATCTGCATAAAGGCTGTGCAGGTGGGGTACTTCATTTACACATGAAGCCTCAAAACATTTTGTTGGACAAGCACTTCTGTCCAAAGGAAGCAATGGGCAGAGAAGAGAATGCCACAGAAATTAAAACCCTAAAGGTCAATTACATGGTCAACCATACTACCAAGTCAATGTAGTCTATCCAAAACAGTTCACTTAAGTGGTATACTTTTCCTTCTGATAACACAATCAGGTATAATAATGTGAAGAAGGCTTTTGTTTTTCTAAATTAAGTTTTACAATAAAATCCTTTCAGATGCTAATGATTTATAATGAATGCTTTGATCTTCTTAAAGGAAATAATAATCCTGAATAAGATAATGTTGAAGCGCCATCTGAAGAAATTCTACAAAGGAGTAATCTCATTAGATGAGGTAGCCAAGTCATGACTTAGTAAGATGCAGCAGACAAAAAAGATAAATAAATCATTGCAAGTCATGATAAGCTGTACAGGACAAATGGATATTTTCCAAAACAAAAAGAGTAATATACACAATATAAAACTCTTGAGAAGATACACATACATGTATAGTTGTTTTATTACCTCTGAATTGCGTCTCATAGACCAGTTGCTCTCTGGTGGACATTGAATATGCACTTCTGTTTTTGGCCCTTGGGGTGTGGTTTTCCCATGAACCTGGATATTTCTTGCAAGGTCCAAAACCTGAGCACTCAGAAAAATTGATAGATTAATCTTGTCCAGGTTCTAAACCTCAGCTTCTCAAGGTGAAATCTTCACGAGAACACACCATAAATTAGTGTGGCCTGGCCTCAAAGCGAACTTCTAGGTTTGAGGCCCATCTGAAACCGCCCTTATTCCTCTTCTTCCAAATGAAGCAGGTGCAACAGATTCAGCCAAGTCTCAGATACACCTGACACCACGCCAACATCTATCACTTTACCTTGGCATCTGTAAAAATCCAAAACAGCCTTACAGTGCTTATCATACTCTCTTAGTCTCTGCCTCATAGTCTCTTCATTATCATCACTTCTCATAACCATCTTAGAAGCACATTGAGGAGGAGGCAGAACCTTGGGCATGCAAATGTTGGTGCCATCTTCAAGCTCCAACTTCACATCTGCAACATTGAACGTCTTGCCACATTCTTTACAAATCCTCCTTCCCAAACACTTGGCTACCAATGCATCCTCTTTCATATTCATGTTCACAACAACATCTACATCTGTAATTTCCTGTAAAAGTTGAGCCTGGTGCACATTGCGAGGAAATCCATCCAAAATAAACCCATTTTTTCCTACGGCATCAAGCCTTTTATGTACCAAATCTACAATTAGGTCATCACTGATTAGCTTACCGTGTGCTACGGAATCAGAAATCTGGCGACTTAATTCCCCTGCTGTGCCGGATTTTGAGGTGAGTTCTTGACGGATCAGATCGCCTGTAGAAATATGCGGAAGGTGTGTGAGGTCTGCCAGTTTACTGGCGATTGTGCCTTTTCCGACACTGGGCTTCCCCAGAAAGACCCAATGCTTAAACGGCACCTTTTCTTCAAAACTTTCGCTGATTTTGGATTGCTTAGAAACCTGAAGCAGTCCTAACACAGATCTGAGGATATGCAGCTCATGTCTCACAGCGCCGTTTGTATTCGGACACTCTCCGAGCGTGCTGAAAGCTTTTGCTGCTATATTTGCCATAGCTGAACTACTACGACCTTAGAAAAATGTAATACTTACAGCTTAAAAGCTTAAAGTGCAAAATGAGTGGACTTTGCAGCAACGTGGCTGTCATTTAACCATAGCTGACGTTTTCTCGAAGCAGGACCACCACACGTATGCATCGTGGTTTTTTTTTATCAGTAGTCATTTTTACGTCGTCAATGTCACAGTAGTAGAACCGGTGACTTTTCACGACAAAATCGACCAGACGGATCTGGAGGGCCATGTCACGAGCTGGAGAGCCAAGGGACGCCATAGCCAGGATCTGTAGAGCTAAGAAGCAACACAAAAACCACTCCTCGATTATAGTATTTTTAGGGTAACTGGTCAGTTTGCAGCTCCAGTCTCTTTCCAGTTAGCTTACCCTAGTAGCCTACAATAATGCACGTTATCTTGCCAAAATGCAACTCGCGGATTTTTTGGTGGCATAAGATAAGATAAAAGAGAATTTGAACCTCACGCCACAAAAGGCAGCATCCTAGACATGTGGCCGACTATACATAGGCCCCCTCCCATGACATTACACTTGTATATAAATGCCTAGCCCTTCGAACTTGAAGACGTTGCATACATTCACGTGGCCGACAATACATAGGCCCCATGAGTTTAAACTTGTATAAATGCCTAGCCCTTCAGACTTGAAGAGGTTGCATACAAATAAACCACTTTTGTGATATTACTATAACAAACAAGCTACCTATGTTCAATATATGACTTAAGTAGCTTTCCCCCTTTTTTTAAACTAAGGTTGGAGGGATGTCCAGGCCACCCGCCTTTAGCTGCCCCTGGACCCCTTTCAATCTGGCCACTACAGGAGGAGGCCTAGCTAGGCTTCTATACCCACTTCTTCACAGGAACTACTCTAGCGCCGCAGCCTATAATAATCCCTCCACGTATGACTGCCCTTGCAACATGTGCGGATATTGGAAGGTACCCCTAGAGGAAACCCCGATCTCCCACAACGGGAGGACATCATACTACCTCCTCAAGAACCCGAACTTGCATATTCAATGGCCTACTGGCCACTAAAAAACCCAGTACAAGTTCGTTCTCGCGTTCTGAGATAATCCGGAACCAAAATATACCGAATTCCTAGTCACAAATCGCACACGACAACTAAGCAGGGCCATGTCTGCCTCCGTCCTAGAGGACAATGCGACAAATGAACTAAGGGATCGATGGATGAGTACGAATTCAATAAAATGGTAAACCCTTTCTCTCCCAACAATGCCAACCAGCTCCCAGGGAGAGCTGCGAAGATAAATCCAAACGGGGAAAGCCTCCGACCTTTTAATAATCTAACCATGACCCTCTAAATCTTGGTAAACCTTGCTAAACTTCGGTATTGTGGCCTAAACACCTTTACAACTAAATGCATTATGATGCCTAAGATGGTAGAATAATGCCTACACCTAAGGCATTTAAATAGAATCAATCTATCCTTCACCTAACATGCAAGACGCTGAGACACTTAGACTATATCATCTAAGCTGCTAACACCTACCCTATATTATGACTATGCATAGTCGCCTTTAGTAGTTTAAAAAACCATGATTCTATTATAAGATACTCAACTTCTAGCTAAGGACCCATCGAATAAAATTAAAGCATAGAACAAAAAAATGGGCAAGGACAACCACGTGCCCAGACATGAGAAAAATACCTGGAGATAAACAGTAGGTGAACGAAGTTCTTTGAGCCAGCACCCCTAAGACACTTCTGGACCCGAAAGAGTCTAGAAGAATAAGGAACCATTTGAAGAATCTAAAACCCCCAAGTAGAACTGAGATACTGCCATGGCCGATCTTGATGATTCTGTCCTTTTTTGAACCGCCCAACCCCTTAGCCATACCCAAACCCCCACTAATGCGGCTGCTATGAACAAGACCACCATAACCAAGGTTTAATTTGGATTTGAATATGTCGTCCATTTGTCGAACATATTCTTGCCCCAATAGGAGCCGCTTCCATAGAGCTAGAATTAGCCTAAAATAAATCGTTGTCTCCTTGCCTGAACAGGAGCCGCTTCCATAGATCTCCAATTTATGTTTCCTACTCGGAGCCAAAAAAAAATTTAGATAATGTCCCCCTATGCTTTAATAAACTCCCTCTAAAACCCCATTTTGTTTGGGTTGCATATTCACACAAGGGGTACCTTCAGGCATCGAGAGCTGTTAGATGGACATATTCAAGGGTTGTGCCTCAGTTTGGGCCGTAAATAGCGATCTTCGTTTGTGGGATATCCCCCCACAAGATGGGGTATACCGTAAAGCAAAGTTGACAAAATATCATAAGGATTGAACCAAATATACTTAAAGGTACTAACATTTATACATGTGTTATACAACTGAAGAGAGGAGAAAAATGGATTCAGTTGCCCTACGTCATCCCTCGTGTAAATATCACAAAAATAGTTCGTCGCATAAAACGTATATTTATACAATTTTTTCACAGTGGTTTTTATATGATTTGGGATATGTATATTATTTGTCGTATAAAGTATATATTTATAGAGCACGCCCAATATTTTTGCTCCTCAAATATTTTTTTGCTATGGTTTGGACAATGTATGTATCTTGCATATATACTTGTATGGTATTTTCTCAGCCTCAGGCATGCACACATCGAGCAACAAGTTTTTAGGACAAAGTATCTGCTCATAGCGAGATTTCCTTTAGAGATGTGCAAGCAGAGAGAGAACCATTCTTTCTTGTGAACAAAACTCACAGAACCGTGGAGCCCAATAGCCTACAAGGTTATTTGATGGGAAGGGTGAGGGAAGTCAGCGGCCGGAATGGAAAAAGGGAATTTGAAGTGATGAATTTGTCCAATCCTGAGGGACAGAATAGAACAGAGCAAGGGGGTTTTGCCCCTTTTGGTTGGAGCAGAGCAGTTTTTAAATCCGATTCCGAGCAAAGACAAATGTGATTGGTTGCAAAGAGCTGTTGTTTCTAGTCCTGAAAGTGATGTTGCTACAAACTCATCCCGATCGTTGGTAGAAGAACTTTCACAAAAGAATCAAAGGGAAGTCAGCGGCCAGAATGGAAAAAGGGAATTTGAATGAATTTGTCCAATCCTGAGGGACGGAATAGAACAGAGCAAGGGGGTTTTGCCCCTTTTGGTGGAGCAGAGCAGTTTTTAAATCTGATTCCGAGCAAAGACGAATGTGATTGGTTGCAAAGAGCTGTTGTTTCTAGTTCTGAAAGTGATGTCGCTACAAACTCATCTCGATCGTCGGTAGAAGAACTTTCGCAAAAGAATCAAGCTTCTTCAGATGTTTCAAATTTTAAAAGTGGCGAGTCACTTCAACTAGATGAAGACTCAAGATTCGATACAGTTCTAGGAACTAAAGGGGGTAAGAATGTGAAAGCTTCAGGAAATGGCGATTAGGTCCGTCGTTCTAAAAGCACATGCAAAAACTCTGGGCAGCAACGGATTCAAATAGGCAAGCCAATCAGAACAGTGCGAAATGAAGAAGCCCTGTATGACGGATATTTTAAGGCCAAATTGGCCGTGAAACCCTTGATTTAATTTTAGAAGACCTTTTTGATCTGAACTTCTTCAGTAAGCCTTTGCCCCTTCCTTTGCCTCCTGACCAAATTCAGATCTCTAATCTAGAATTGCCTCCAAACCCTAAACCTGCTTTGCATTGCAGAAGCCAACACATTTCTGCATCGAAATTCTCTCTTTGGACATGGATAGATCTAAACTCAGGCCTCTTTTGGTTGCCCATGAAGGAAAGCAGATGAATTTTCTCTCTTATGATTATCTTTCTTCTGCTTGCAACGAATTTTCTGCAGAGTGTTGCATTAGGGAAAGCAACATTGGAAGCCTGTAGAAATGCTGCTTAGATTATTGAGATGATCCAAACATCAACATAGAAGCAGAGTTGCTGTGTTTCAAGGAAGACTACCATACGGTAATGTACAAACACAGTTCAATGGATCTGTGAAAGGTTTTCACGAAGTTGTGCCAGTTCATGAACAAACTTGTGCAGGTTCTTTTCTTCTAGATTTTCTGCAGGTTTTGAAAGAAAGAAAAGCTAGATCATGGCATGGATTCCCTGGAAAGAAATTGAAGCTTTCTGACCTACTGTAGCATGGGCATTAGGTAAATGATTTATCTTTTGAGTAGACTGTTTTATGTACACCTCGTAATGTGGCATCACTTGAAAAAATATTTCGTATTCACTTGAGAAATCCAACATGTGGACCGGATGTTGCAATAGAAGATTTAGCAAATCAGACGCATTATATATTACACAGAGACAGATATTGAAGCAGCCTGTCATGAAGCTATGATGGCAACATAGTAAGTACAAAGCTTCATCTTTAGTAACCTTTAGTGTATCTTGTCAATCTGTACATATCAATTTGCTAGGAAACTTAGCTGCTGAGATTGTATGTTCACGCCATTTCAATCATGCATTGTCCTATGTTCAACTAGTACATATGACATTGATAAGAATTTTTATAGAAGGTTTACCAGTCCAATTATACTATGACAGTCCAGGGAAGCTATCAGATTCTCTTGTGGGAGCCTCAATGTCCTTTAACTTATGCAAGCACTTGCTTGTTGTTTTAACAGCGTCGCTTAATTGTTTGAAAGCTGAGAAGGACAAGGTTCACAAGATAGTAGCACCGCAGTAGAACGTTCACAAACTTTGGCCTCTGAAGTTGTTGACCTCGAGGAACGGGTATATTTCACTAATTAACTTTATTTATTCTACAAGATTGATTGCAAATGTTGCTTTTGTGTCTAGTGTTGAAAGATAATCTAGAAGTCCAAGTAATATATTTATGCATACGGCTAAGAATGTGTTATTCGAACCACTATTTTACGTCACCAAGTTCCTTTTCTAGGGATTGCTTGTATAATAGTTTTTATTCAAAACATAGTGCAGGCTATGGCATGCCCTTTGAAGGAAAATACAAATGTGACATATTGCAAACCCACAAATGCAGGTATGTTTGAAATTTGTTTGTCTAGTGGACATGCCTAGGTTCAAATCCTAGGGGGCACTCCACCATTTGGTGGGAACTGGATATCGCAAACTTCTTCAACAATGTAAATCATCCACCACAGGTTCCCCTTTGGCCCCGAAGGGGCTGGCGAAAATTTCCGTACACAACTATACGATTTCATACAAATATATAGCATATTTTGTACATGATCGTACACAATATTCTCCATTTTGCATATCCACAATTTCCCACATATTTGCCATTAGACCATTATATTATGCCATTGAAGTTTATTTATTTATGAAATACAAATATTCTTAATACAATGTATTGCACCATTGAACGTGACACCCCGCATATTGGGAAATTAGATTATTGAATTAAATTCCCCCAAACCCCCCAGTTGTTTATGCTGATATTCGTGCAGGGCGTCTAGCGCTTGGCGAGAACCCCCAAACGCATATGCACCCAAACAAAAGGGGGTTTAGGGGGAGTTTATTTAAAACCATTGGACGTAATGGTTTGTATTGTCTAAATAATTTCTTGGTTTCAAGTAGGAAACATAAAAAAGGAAGTTCAAGTCATATTGAACGTAAGTAGCTTGTTTGTTACAGTAATATCAACAAAAGTAGTTTATTTGTTATATCAGTTTAAATACCAACAAGAGGAAATAATTAATGTTTAAATACCAACAAGAAAAAATAGTTAATGTGAATTGTGAATGTCATTTTTGTTGGCAATAGGGAAATATCACCCGATTCAAAGGGCTGCGAAAACATGAAACCATCATATTACGGCTAACAATTGGATGTCAACACATAGTTTGCTGACAAACTATGTAGCCTTGGAAGATTCCTTGCAATTGCACTAGTCTGTCCTTTGCCATGCTCTAGCCATGCCCATATGTTGCCATACTAGCATGCACATATGTTGGCATATGTTTAAAAACTGCTTATAAACGTGTGGAAGCCCAGGATTTATAGAGGAGCATGAGACTATAGCTATACAACATCTCCTCTTAATTATTACAATGAAGAAATGTGTAACGGGGCATAGGCATGCTACACCCTACTTTGGAACCTGCCAAAGTACTTGCACTAGGTACTTGTAGATGGGTGAGGATAATGTTACCCTGGTTTCGGTGATCCCGGAGGTGTTTTTACCGGCCTCCGGAATCACCTCCCTTTT
>JAANSK020296889.1:0-10209 GCA_011763485.2 Isoetes engelmannii
GATCCCCCCCCCCCTCCAAAACCCTTTTTTGTTCACATTTTCTCTTCTCCTCCTCTGCGCCATGACTTCATCGAGACGGCCATCTCTTCAATCTATGCTAATGAAGGCGTTGGTCCAATTACATGTCTATTCCTGCGAGTAATGAAGGTCTGGCTCAGTTACATGTCTATTCTGGCACGTTTTGATGGTCTCTGGGTATCACGTAACATTGCAAACTTCTGCATTTTTGTGCATGCAAGTTTTTTTTTATGTTAGTAACCTTGTCATGTGTGTTGCAGATGGTTAGGAGGATCTAGCCCTGTCAAATCTTGATTTTAATGCTTAGAAGTCCCACATAACTCTTAGTTTAAAAAAAAGAGCAATTCTTTGGATGCACAGGGTGTGGAAATATTTTTGATTGCATGCACAGGTACTCAAAAAAGACGAGCGAGGCTGTAGGGCAACAAGCCACAACTCAAGGCAAATCCGGTGGTAGTGGTAAGCAGTAAGGATCTACAAGAAAAGGGAAGAAAAGGTTTGATGTTTGAAGTTTTTAGACAAGGGCCGGTTATGGAAATTTATCCTCTCTCTGCAGAATCTTCCCCGTGGCTTAAATGTTTTTATTTTTTCGTTTCCAAGCATCCTCGCCCTTACATTTTCAAATGCTTTTCATCAAATATAGCAGAGCACCGCCATGGCAGAATGGCAGCTTGGGCACCTTCTTGAAGAATCTGGCCTCCATTGTACTGCTTCCTGCAGGAAAAATGGGATTTTGCTTTTCTCTGGAAGATCACAGTCAAGGAGGGTGCACATTTGTAGTGCGTAAATAACATCATCAAATATTAGGGATTTTTTATTAACCTTTGCTTACATATATGTACCCGGGAAAATACGCAAGCATAGACTTGGTTGCATGAAAAATACACTAAGGGGTATAAAATATATGAAAGAAAGTTGAATATAGGCAGAGAATATATAGAAAATTTCACGAGTTTCTCTATAGAAATATTTTATAGGCTATACATGCAGAGGAATGGATATGAATATAGGGGCTATTGTTAGACAATGGTAAATAAGGAGTTTTACCTGACCCATCTTCGCAGATGGCATATCCAATATACAGATAGGTGAATCCCCCGGGATCAAAGTTTGTATTCGTGTTGTATAGCAGAAGGGAATCAGGGCCTCCCTTTTTGCAACAGCAGCAGGAGGCCCGCAACCGGCGGCAGCCGAGAGCGAGTCTGTCGCTGTTGCAGAAAGGGAGGCCCTGATTCCCTTCAGCTACAAAATGGAAATCGAGAGCCTAAGCAAATCCGAAAATTTTACCTCCTGTTGTTACTGGATGTTGCGCTTCTTCACCGGCTCTGCGGATAGTTCCCCCAACTTCCATTCCGGAGCGTTGGCAAGTGATTATGGTGGCTTCATCAGAGCTATGTTCCAGAAGAACAAGCGACCCGATTTCCATTTTGTTTGCAAAAATAACAATGGCTTTTGGATGTAAAATTGACAGTGGCTTTGAGATTTGAATGTAAAATTGATTTTTGCTTTTGAATATGAGTTATGTGTTGAATTGAAGCTGGAAAAAGAAAGAACAAGTATTGAACTGAAGCTGAAGAAAAAAACAAGTAGAAAAGAACAGATGACCGGTTGAACCTGTAACCCATAATCAGGGTACCGAACTTTCATTTGGGTTGTATGTCGTGCCACATGTCAACATGAAAATGCATGATAGGAAGAGAAAAAAAAATAGCCCTATTTGTTTATGGTAATGCAAGGGATGCAATCTGTCATGAGACATTACAATAGAACCTCTAAAACATGATGGAGATTCACATGGTACATTCGATTGCATTGTAATTAGGCAGAATATGTTCGCCAACTTTATTGGCTCCCTTTTTTACCTGAGCAACCAAGACATAAGCCAATCCTAAAAACTCGAGTAGATTGGTTTATGCCAATCCAAGTAAATCAACTCCTCAATAGATTGGCATAAGCCAATCCACCTTGCACCTTGCAGGTGCATAGGGCAAAAATTGGATTGTGTCATTGGTAATTGGCGGTCATCTTTTGTGGATTGGCATAAGCCAATCCAAGGTATTGTCTTATGCCAATTCCCCACATTAGTACAGCAAAAGGGGAAAGCAACAACAACAAACATCGGGATTGGGCCGGTTCTAGGGATCGGGTCATCTTTATGGATTGGCATAAGCCAATTCACTGGATTGGTATAAGCCAATCCCCTTGGTCCTATCATATTTCAAGAAAGGATCAGTTGCTCGATCGCATTTGTGATTAAGCAGAATATGATTTTAGGAAAGAATTGTTGTAGAAAACCAAAGCAAACGACACGGTCCAGACTGTGACACATACTGGAAAGTAGATATTCCACAAAAACTTCGATCAAGACGTATAGGGGTAAGCTAACTGGTCCAAGATTCCCAGTTAGCTGCTCCGGTCCGGAGGAGCTAACTGGGAATCTTGGACCAGTTAGCTTACCCCTACAATATCATAGTTGGGGAGTGATTTTGAGCAACAAGAAGCAACATAGATTTCTATCACCGGATCAGCAACACAGATTTCTGAGTTTTTGTCACCGGATCAGTAGCTAACCAGGAATTTTCATACCCGATTAGCATTTCGTGATATTGGCCATGCCACATGGCATCAGGAAAATACACCACCCGGAGGAATTCCGTGATATTGGCCATGCCACATGGCATCAGGAAAATACACCACCGGAGGAAATCACGACCCAACCATGATATTGTGTAAGTTTTGGGTAGCTTATGTGCTACGGAATTGTGTGTTAAAAAGGGGTCTTATATTGGCTAAAGCATGTTGAAGGCACTCCTTTAGAAGGATTTCACCCCAAATTTAATTGGGACTTTGAGTGCTCCAGAATAATTCATATATTGCAGGCATAATACAATAGAGAAATGGATACCATATTTTACAATGACCAGAAATTTGATTGTTAGATACAAGTAAAT
The DNA here is from genome assembly GCA_011763485.2 of Isoetes engelmannii. Taxonomy (NCBI): domain Eukaryota; kingdom Viridiplantae; phylum Streptophyta; class Lycopodiopsida; order Isoetales; family Isoetaceae; genus Isoetes; species Isoetes engelmannii. The sequence continues at coordinate 2,970 of JAANSK020296889.1, forward strand.
GAGGAATATGTTTACATTCCAGAATATAGATCTTGACCATCACAGAAGTGGTCTTGTTTCAAATGATTTAACATTGTTTGTTATCTTTCAATCAAGTCTAGTGCCTTTGGCCGTTTGTAATACCTGAGGAGGAGTGAAGAGCACACAACGCTAACTGAAGAGGCTGCCATTGCAGCTCCTGCCACCCAAGGAGGAAGACGGAAGCCGGTCTCTGGAAACAGGACTCCAGCAGCAATAGGTATGCCTAGAATGTTGTATCCCAATGCCCACACATAATTGAGCCTTATACGAAAGAATGTCTTCCTTGACAAATCAATGGCTGTTATGACATCTTCCAAGTTGCTCTTCATCAGCACAATGTCTGCTGCCTCTATAGCAATGTCTGTGCCTGCTCCTATTGCCATTCCAACATCAGCAGCTACCAAAGCCGGCGAGTCGTTGCTACCGTCGCCTACCATAGCTACTACCAATCCACTTGTCTGCAAAAAAATTACATGGTTGTAGTCAATGATTTCATGCACACACCTTAGAAACTAAGTAGTTAACATACCTGTAATTCTTTCACTTTTTCTGCTTTTACCTTGGGCTGTGCCTCTGCAATGACATCTTCAATACCAACTTGCTTGGCAATTGCATCAGCTGTTCCCCTGTTATCTCCGGTCACCATCATACTTTTTATTCCCATGGATTTAAGCACAGAAATAACATGTGATGCTTCTGGCTTTACAGGATCAGATATGGAAATAATACCTATAACCTCTTCATTAATGGCAGCTAAAACAGCTGTCCTTGCCAGTTCTTCCATATCTTTTAGGTGATCAAGGACATCTTGGAACAGCACTATGCCGTTCTCGCCCATTAGCCTTGCATTTCCCACTAAAAGTCTTTTTCCCATTACTATAGCCTGCACACCCTGACCAGGTATTGCCTCAAATTCGTCTGCTACAGAAAGGTCCTGCTGGTTATCTCCATTCAAATGCTTGTAATATTGAATGACTGCCTTTGCCAATGGATGCTCGCTATTTGCCTGCACAACATGCATAAAAATTCATATGTACCACAAATAAAAGTATTTGAAGTAATAAGAGCCAATCAAATATTGCAATGCAAAGTCAGAATCCTCAGTATAAATCCAGCATTTCACCATGGACATGTGGAAGATAGAAACAATGAGATGAAAGAATGAAGTTTAGTAAGCAAACCTCAGCAGCAGCTACAAAACTGTAAAACACTTTAAGGGCAATGTTTTGAAACAACTTTGTGTTAACCACCACAGGTTCGCCACAAGTGAGAGTCCCCGTCTTGTCAAATACAATGCATTTGACCTGAGGCAAAATTAAATATATTGAAAAACTCCAGCCCAAGTCTATTCAAAGCATTACATTGCAAGAAGTATTACCTTATGTGTGCTCTCAAGTGCCTGCCCACCCTTGATCAGGACTCCTTGTGCAGCACCTACTCCAGTAGCCACCATAACAGCTGTAGGTGTTGCAAGGCCCAAAGCACATGGACAAGCAATCACCAGAACTGAGATACCAAACTGAAGGGCAAGCTCAAATTCATCCATTGAAGAGGGGATCCATGATCTAGGGTATGAGTGTGTTCTTCCCGCTATGTACCATGCCAACCATGTCACAACTGCTGCAAACACAACCTAAGTCAAAAACTGTGTTAACAACTTCCAGTCTTCATAGGCAAAAAAGCTCTGTACACTAAAGTAACTGCATACCATACCAGTGGCACAAAGTACTGAGAGATGCGATCTGCATATTTTTGGACTGGTGCTTTCGCCATCTGTGCTGTTTCTACCAGGCGCACAATCTGTGAGAGTGCAGTCTCTGAACCTACATGCGTTGCTTTCATATGTAAGATTCCATTCTCATTTATTGTTCCCCCTATGACCTTATCTCCTGACTTCTTTGGTACTGGTTGTGCTTCACCAGTTATCATGCTTTCATTCACATGACTTTGTCCCCAAGTGACAAGCCCATCTGTTGGCACCTTTGCACTGGGTAGAATTTTGATAATATCATTTCGTTGTATAAGTTGAGTACTGATCTCTTCTTCCGAATTAATGTTTCCACACTCATCAAGTGTAAGGATTATTGCTGTCTCTGGGGCAAGGTTCATCAATTTTGCAATCGCCTCGGATGTCTTCCCCTTAGCAAGTACTTCAAGAAACTTCCCCAGAAGAATAAAGGATATAAGCATTGCACTCGTCTCAAAAAAGTCAGTGCCTTTAAAGTGCTTTGATCTCATAGCTCTGATGATAGTATACACAGAGTAAAAGTAAGCAGCATTTGTTCCCAATGCAACAAGAACATCCATATTTGCAGAACCATGGCGAAGTGCCTTATATGCTCCTAAATAGAAGCGCCAACCTATTATGAACTGCACAGGGGTTGAGAGTATCCATCTCAAAACCTCCCCAACTGTCAGCATGTTAACAATTTTTGTATCTAACCAACATTTGAGTACTGGAATGTACATAAACACCATTGACAAGAGGAAAACGGGAACAGTGAATAAAGCACTCCATAGGAAGAGCTTTCTGTACTGTTTGATTTCCAGGCTTCTGTCAGGTCCCCCTTCTCCTGGATTAATATAGAGCTGTGCTTTATAGAGGTGTGGCTCAGGACTTGTTTGTTCTACAACTTCAATAAAATTACGAGGACCTGTAAGATCAGGATCATAAGAAATCACCACACTTTGCCCCAGAAGATCTATTTTAACAGTCTTTACTCCAGGTAGCGCTTGCAAAGAGATCTCAACAAGCTTTATAGCCTCTGGAGTGTTGACACCTGTCAGTTGCAACTGCACTTTATTCCTTTCCTCTCCAGCACTGATCAGCTCAGCTTCGAAACCGACATCATCAATAATTTCCATTATCTGGTGATATGTTACCAAATTTGGATCATAATGGACCTCAGCTTGCTCAGTTGCTAATGCAATCCTTGCTCTTTTAATACCATGAACATTTTGAAGAGCAGATTCAATTGATCCCGAACATGAAGTGCATGTCATTCCTTTTATACGCAGCCTACAGACTGAGATGTTGTCATTGGCAATGTCCTCAACAACTGTAGCCTGAAAGCCACAATCTAATATGGCCTCGCATATTTCTGTTTCCTATATAACGTGGCAGATGGAAACAAATGAGACTAGGAGAAAATATCAGAAAATACTAGTGCACAAAAGTCCAGAAACATTTGAGATACCAAAATTTCCATTGATCTAACTTAAAGAATACAATCCATGTTGCTTACTTTTACAAAGGCAGGATGATACACCACTTGAGCTTTCTCCTGAAGGACAGCAACAGCAGCGTCTTTGATTCCTGGAAGACGTTTGACAGCCTTTTCAATGGAAGCAGCACAGGCAGCGCATTCCATGCCCTTTACTACAATGGTAATGCACTTGAATTCTGAGGCATCGAAGTCTGTTTTAGGTGGAGATGGTGGGTACCTTGGCATAGATGGATATCGGGAAGAACCAAGCAGAAACCTTGAAGAACCAAGCAGAAACCTTGAACTTGAAAACCTTGAACTTGAAACCCTTGAACTTGAACTTGAATCATCTTCCCTCTTGATACTTTTCTCCAAAATTGCAACATCAATTGTCCGGCTGGCCATTTGAGTAAGTTGCTCCATGACTGGACAGCTATCAAGATGAGGACATGTTATGAATATGAGCTCAGTTTTCAAAGATGAACCAACATATCTCAGAACGTTCTTAGATCAGTCAATTATGCCAAAAGAATGCCGTCCAGCCATCTGAGCATGAGCCACATCCTGAAAGAACTGTAAAAACAGCAATTGAAGGTCTTAAAATTCAAAAAACGGAAAGAGCGAAAATGGCGCATTCTTAATGGATATGGAATGCTTTGCTTAGGAATATAGCCGAAGCAAACCCAATTGTTAACGCGCTTACTACAGTTAGATAGCGTAAGAAGCAATTCTTTGACAATGTCACCAACATAACATTGCAAGCCTTAAAATAATGAAAGAACTTGCTTTTCTGTAATTTATGGGGAAGAATATTCTGAACCATTTCAATCCAAACCGGCATGTTTGAAGTGATGAACCAAAAATATAAATCTTCTCTTTTAAAACCTACAGATTGGATCAGCATTCAGCAAGCGTGAGCAGAATTTCTGTTAAGATGCGAGCAATTGTAGCACGCAAAGATTGATTGATGGGAAAGGACGAAAAAGAGGAAGAAGCATTTTAAGGAAATGCGAAATTGGACGCCATACCTGAGATGATAGGCGCGGGCGTTTTAAGTTCAAAATCTTCCGATCCATGCCATCGCCCCACCTCTGTTCAAACCAAAGATTGCTTCCTTGCTCATTCCGGAGCAATCGACGGCTGCCCATCTATATAGTCGTCGCCACCTTTTTCCGCTGCAAAAAATAAACCTTTTTTATTATTTCCTATACGCCTGTACTGTTATGCGTACTATACGTACTACTATACGTCTGTACTACAAGTTGAAGATGTTAACAAAATATATTTATTTTTACTTTAAGAATGAATGAAATTATATTGAAGATGTTAACAAGGTATATTTATTTTTACTTTAAAAAATGGGTGAAATTAAATTTACTCTTAACGTAGTGTCTTGCGTGGCAGAATCATCATGGTTGAAGATTCTGCGGGACGGAATCACTACCCGTTGGGATTGTGCCACATCACCATAAGTCCCAACCATTGCGTGAAGCTCTAATACGGAACTCAATAATGGAAGTTTATAAGGGTAAATTTAATTAGTCACGCATTTGGCACTACTCCAAAAACATATTGCTAGGAACCTAAACAAAATGGTTTGACATTTAACACGAAACAAGCACACTGAACTTCCTATTCATTTTGGCTCATTCACATTAAATTATTGTAAATGGTGTACATGATGAGTGCCCCATGGATCCCACAATTCCAATTTGTATTTTGCTTTTAACACGCATCTGCAAAGGCTGAGGTGAGATGGAGGTGGATATTTTGGGGTATATGCTTTTCCAGTGTGCCCTGTGGGGATAATTATGGATATTTCTTATTTCAACTATCACTGTAAGACGGCCTGATCCAAAGTGTATATCACATTCAACTCTAGAAACTGTTCAGCAACATCGTGATGAAGAGTTGCCAAGCATGAAAGACCCAAACCCTTTCAAGGATATTGGCAATGCCTTAATGAGGTTCTTGACGCATCATCAACTTATGTATTCAAACGCTCAATTAGGTGACTCACTAGGATATATCAATAGGATACTGCAGTGTTTGCTGTCGACCTTTCCAAGAAGGATTCAAAATTTTCTTAATGATGTGATGATGAATAGACTAACGTCCTTCAATAAAAAAAAAAATCTTCACAAAGTGGGTAGCTTTATTCGTTGGTATCAGGATGTTTTTGTGCATATAATTTTTCATTTCTAGGTATACAAGTTACACTTGTATGTACTATAACTTGTGTGTACTATATACCTATGCTTGCTTACACATGGCATCACACTAGATGAGTTAAATATCCTATTTTTGCCATACAAATTAGCCTCTGTCATGTAATATGCAATTTTCTTCATGTGTGTTGTTGTATATTATGCAATTTTAAAAACTTTCTTACTATAAAAAAATATCAATTGAACCAGAGTAAAGTTCAACACATGGAACAAATGCACAACACTAACATTATTCTTACATTGTATGTCAATCCTATGAATATGCTCGAGTTTGTGACCTATTCACATTCAAACTAGTGGCTTACCATTAGAGCAAACTCTATATGTGAAGATGATGGCCCATTACCTTATGTTGCATGCTCTCGTGAGGATCCAAACAGAAAGCCATGTAAACCTTTCAAAACCAATTATTCCTCAATCATTCAACACATGCACATGCGAGCACCCACCGGGCCCAGGGGGAGGGGGTCACACAGGGTTTGTTGGAGTTAGTAGTTGGTTTATCTTTACATATAGATAGATAGATTGTTTTCTTTGAATTTACTGTAAACTTCAAGACACGTGAATCTATGATTTTGTAAGACATAATTACTCATTCCCATGGTAAGATCCTGCATTGCTGCTAACTAAGATTTAGATCCTTCATAGGGAGATTGCCAAGAAATGGCAGATAGATCCCATTTTGTTGATGCCCTTGTTAGTGTGTTAGTGTGGTGATGACACTATGAACATGCTCATTGTGCGCAAGCACTCAACTATGCTCCCCCCACTATGATTGTGGGCACTTAAGATAAATAAATTAATTATAAACAACTATCGTAGCAAAAAGATGTGCACTTTTATATTTTTCATTGGCAAAGCGTGTAGTATGTGTCACTATCCCATTGCAAGTTTTGGTGTAAATTTGCATTTTTTCTTTGCAAAATGCACGTTCGTATCTATTAACTATTCAAAGGGACAACATGACCTATTGTTTTTATTACTATATAATCATTTGGGTATGCTATTTGCATGTCTAAGATTTTACTCAAGTTTCCTTTTTGGTGTTCATTTTAAAAATTTCACATTGGATATCCTTAAGTGGGATTAAAGAAAGAACTAGTAAATGTATGCACGACATTTCTGCATATAAGTAGGAGTTGTGCGTTGATATACATCTTCAATGTAAGACTGATTGTTCAGACCTTATTATGAGTACACTTGTCTAAATTCATCACCCGCTATCCATCATATAACACAACGTGTGATCAACATGTCCGAAACTTTTAATATTTCAACCTCAACTAGACAACATGTGTGTATGGCAATGTTGGACATGTGATGGACATACAATTGTGTATGAGGCCATTGGTGTTGTGTATAAAAAAATGACCGCCGGCAGTATTTGCAAAATAGTATAATGTGTGTTCATTCAATCATGTGGTTTCCATGAAAGAGCTATATAACATCATAATTAGTACTACAAGAAATTTATCGCGGCGGCCAAGGCCGCCGCGAACATTTCTTTAGTCCTAGCCCTGCGAAGTTGGGCTTAATATAAGTTCCAAGCATTATTTTAGTATCGCTTTATGACAATTTGTATTGAGCAAAAGGCATTCTTGAGCATTAAGTTCTCGTGCCCATAAGACAAATATTGATATCTGAACGAGGTGCACCCTGCACTACCTCGATCGTCGGATCCGTCGATCCTATGGCCTAGATCTTATGCTGGGGTCGTCGGACGCCTCTCGTTTCGATTATAGTGAATTATGATTGGGGGCGCCTATGAGTTTGAAATATGAAATA
>JAANSK020296900.1:0-10208 GCA_011763485.2 Isoetes engelmannii
ACCAAAAGGCCACGATGATTTGGATGGAACCAAATCACACGCTCCAGACCTGATGGTATCCGGGACGATCGTCACACACCCTACCAAACAACCTACCACAAAAAATACTAACTAGCAGATATGCAGGGTTGGAGAAAGTATAGGATAGCAAAAACAAAGAACTGGGAAAGGAGAAGAGAGCAAGCCAAGGGATCTGTAAGCCTAAGTATTTAGTCGAGAAGAATAAACAATACTATATATTGACTAAGCAAATGCAAAATCCTCTGCATCCTCGTGACAATCTGATGAATCCAAGTTTGTTCTGCTTAATGGACTCTTGCTAAACATGCAGCGTAAAAGGAGGTTATCCAAGTTCATGCTCAAGGATGAAGTCCAGTGATGATTTTAGTGGCATCAAATTGAAATATGATATAGATAGTTGGCAATCAATTTAGGATCAAAGAAATTTTTGAAGGCAATAAGACAAATTTTATAGTAATCATGGCGATAAAATTTACCCACAAAAACATTTTTTGGATTCCTTATGGTGATGGTTGACATCCTAAAGTCGTCAGGCCGTAATGCAACATCTAATGCTTGGTAGGTGGCAATCCATAGACATCATGAGCCAACTTTAACATCTAATGTAAGCCCTCTATGCCCTTGTTGTGGGCTTCATCCAGAGACGGTGGAACATTGTTTGGTCCTTTGTCCTCATCTTCAGGTAGCTTGGGACTGGGTTCAGGCTCGGCTCCGGGTTCGGCTAACTAGCCAGCAGTTGCTCCTGCATTTGTATCCAGGTGCCTGGTCTCTTTCGCGAAAGCAAGCCTTGCACTTGTGTGTGGCTTGGTTAGTCTGGTTGATCTGGAAACGAAGGCGATTGTGGGTGTTTCAGGGGGTCCAGCAGCCTTCGGCCTCCTTGATCCTCCGGCTGAGGTACAAGTTGTTCCAGAGCTTTCCGGTGTTTCCAGGATTGGCGGAACAGAAGTTTGCCATTTGGCGAGACTTCCTGGGAATAATTGATGATGATGGGTGCTTTGTTCAGTTGTAGTTGAGCGGATGGAGTGGTGGGGGTATCGCGGCCTCTTCGGGGCAGCTCTTTTTGCTCCTCACTCACCTTGTAATATTGTCATTCTTTTAATACAGTGAGAAAAGTCCTTCAAAAAAAAAAAAACGTTAACATCTAATGTTTTTGGCAATAACCTCAAACCATTTGATAGAGGGCATGGCAAACTTGAAAATTCAAATCTATATAAGTAGAATATGAATGACTAAGTCGAGATGAGAAAATAAGAACCATTTGCTCTATAGAGCGCGCCCATCATTTCTCCTCGTTTAGCATTTTTTTTTCTAATGGTAATGTTGTGTATGTATTTTCTTATGTATTTTTTTTACCAGTACTTTGGGGCAAACTGGCATGCAGGCATCGAGCAACTCTTTTTTAGGGTTCTTCCCTTTTGGCTGTGGTCGGACATATCCGATATCCGACATTATGAAAGCAGAGAAAGCAGGAGAGATTATCCAAGCTCAGTTCCAGAGCCCTATTTTTCAAGCTCTGTATCTTCCAACCGATGATGTGCCTGTTTTGTTCTGGTATGGAGACAAAGGAGTATGTTGGTCCGCCACAGAAATGAACACGGAGCTCAAGCATGCTATTTTGTTTTGTCCTACGGCATGCACGCACAGCCCAAACAAAGGCTCCAGCCCAACGAAAAATAGAAGAGACGAATGTGAAGACAAAAGAAAGCCAGGTACGATGCTACCCAAAGCAGATTTATACCAAATAGTTCTTATCTTGCAGCCAACCTTACTCTGTTATGGCTAAATCTAGGGTATGCAGTCCAGGTTTATCTCTCTCCGAGTTTTCTATGAAAATTGCAAAACTCCGAGTTTCATAAACTGCTCATTTCATAGACATATTTGCATTTCAAAAGAAAAGAATTTACACTGCTGTTCACGTAGATATGTGGCCTATGTCATCCTTGCAGTTTTTCATTTTCCAATTGTTATTGCCACATTTTCTCTTCAATAGTACCTTCTAGATGTCCATTGCTTCCAATCCATCCACATGAGGCTACAAATTACAAGTTAGTTCCAACATTTTGGGCTGCAAGGTCAATCTGTAAGGGTTTATTAAGTTTGTCTTATAGTGCCCAGCTATAATCTTCTTATTAGAACTTCCTGATTTTTGTTTGTAGTTCATTAGCTTACATGTTAACTATTGCACTACCCACTAATGACAGTTCAACTTACTGCTGAGCCTCCTATATAATGGTCAATTGTCTCAACTTGATTTCTGTATTGTCTCAGAAACGTTTTGTAACATATCTGTTGCAGACTCTCATCTAAACTACAAATTTGACTGCATAGTAGACAAATATTAGCAAACACGAAAGGCGCTCCTTCTAGGCAAATGAGGTATTGCATACCCTTATTTTAATGAATTTCCCGCATAATCTGATGATTCTTTGCAGATGCTAAATTGTTCTTTTTAAAGGACCGCTTTCTTCTTTGCGACAAGGTAATTTAGCTTCAAAAACCTTATCTAGCTTAGCTGCACAGTAGCCAAGACTGTGGATGCTAATTTATGTCTACATTTGCGTGACTATTTTCCAGATGCTCCAGTAAATAATGAGCGGAGCCAATTACATCATGGCTTATTGACAACAACAACTTCTACGAGCACAAGCTCCGTTAGTATGTCTTTAAATCTGACCACTGGTATTTTTAGGCACTTCACAAGTCCATTTATCCCATCCACCTATAGCTTAGTGTACTTTCTTTGCGTCATTCAGCAAGTGTTACGTTGAGTTATGTGTTAATTGATTTTGTACTTTAGTTCTGAATAATAAGTTTTTATCTAGGTGACATTTCTTCCTGCTCACTCTTCACTGCATCTAGCTGCATCCTACATATTGTACAGACTTAATCTGTATCCAACAGATAAGGAAAAGAACTATGAAGGCAACAAAAGGCCTATTTTATCTAAATGTAGCTTTAAATAACTGAATCAGAAAAAGGTTTGGATCCTTTTATATTGTTCAGATCTGGATAAGAGCCTTGGAATTATTGTGTTGGCCCGAAATTGATGGAGCTACAGAAAATCGTGGCAATGGTGAGTGCACTTTGCTGCAGTAACCAGCCTCAAGAGTGCTTGATTTCCAGCCATAAAAGGGCTGAAATGCACCAGAGAACTGTGTGAATTGGCACTCACAATTCTTGTGTATATATGTTACAACAACCTACTACAAAGTAAACCCAGGTATGTGTTAAATTTCTTTGCCTAGTGGACATGCCTAGGTTCAAATCCTAGGGGGCACTCCACCAATTTGTGTTCACATGGATTAAGTTGATGATGATTGCCATGAATTCCAGAATTGCAGGTTGGCTACATAGCCCTTCTTCCATGAAGGCAGTTGCACGAATGCTGAAAGCCCATTTGTCTAAGTTGCTCAGAAACTAAACCTCTGCTTATAGAAGAAAGTAATAATATTGTAGACATATTTCAATGTTTCACCCTTTTGCAAAATGACATGCTAAGGTTTTATTTGCAGAGGTGAGACCACTCCCTTTAAGTATGTTCGTGCATATGATTGTACAAGCATTTGTTGCGAAATCGTTCTTTTGGCCCCGAAAGGGCCGCCGAAAAATTCCGTACAACATTCGTACTAATTCTGTACAACTTTCGTACAAATATTTATAATTTAATATATTAGACCATTGAATATGACCACATATTGGAAAATTAGACCATTGAATTAAATTCCCCCAGACCCCCCAGTTGTTTATGGTGATATTCGTACAGGGCGTCCAGCGGCTGGCAAGGACTCCCAAACACATACACACGTATTTATACACATTGGACATCAAAACCTTTGATTTAATGGCGTATTTGTAACTCACAGTTAACTAAAACTTACTAAAAAACAAGTCGCGCTTAATGACGGCCAGGATTGCCCAAAATCGACATCCAACGGTCCGAGCCAACCCACTGAATCGGCTCGGGATTTTGCTGATAAGATGCTTATCTTGGTCAGCAAACTCAAGGAGTATCCCACTAAGAGTCAGATCCTTGTCTGTTTCTTCAAGGACTACCTCCGTCCATTCGGATTATGACCGAACATCTGCGCCCTACATCTTTGGAGCAAGCTATTGATCTTGTGAATCATTCTGTCAATATTTCTACTCGAGGAGTTCCTCTCACGGGTCTTCCGTTGATGGAGCCGGTTTTGGTTCGTCAGAATTCTGTTGAACCACACCCTGGGAATCAACAACAGCGCAGTCAAATCTGGTGTCATATTTGCAAGTATCAATCAAGGACACTTGGCTAATGAGTGTAATTCCTCATTAGGTCATCCTTTCTACAAACGCTACAATATGGCTAACCACGCCACGGAACAGTGCACCCGTGCCCATCCCACGCCCTTAAGGCAGAAGATGGTCTACCAAGTTCAAACCACGCCGCAGCAGTATCAACAACCTCAACAGCAACAAAATCCGAATCAGAAGTAGTAAAGCCAGTCTTCCCGACAGCCCTTTGATCCTACTAAACTCCAGTGCTATCATGGTCAGGAGTGGAGACACATGACTGCGACGTGCCCTCAGCTCCCACAAGTTCAAGTTCAGCTTCCGGGCACCAATCAGCCGACGTCTGTTCATCTCACTGCTTATCAGCTTTGGGTTGCCAATGGCAGCAAGGGCCATGGCCTCAGTTCAGCCGACCCCACGCGCCCCAGCACGGCAGCGCCAAAATCAGCAAACCCAGGCGCAAATGGATCAACAGGCACAGGAGGAGATTTATCAAGCTCTCAATCAGCCCACTCAGTCTTCGAATTGGGTTGGTATTGTGGCACGCCAGGCACAGGGATCACGCCCGTATGCCTTGGTTCCTTAGGATACGCAACAAGCTTTTGCTGTGGATGTTGTTCCGACCACTAAGTCCGTTCACCTGACTTGGAAAAACTGATGCCTCATGTCATGCCCAAAGTTCGTGAGAGTATTTTGAAACTCATGCAAGCTGCGGAAGGATGCAAACTCGCCAATGTTCATGCTGCCACACGTGCTCAACAACGTACAGTACGTGTGGTTGACCCACAGGGGATTCACCTATGTGTATTTTGGATATGGAGTGGTACGGGATCCAGTTGAGGCTGGTTAATGTCTTAGTGTGCTAGGCTTATAGTCGTTCACTGCGTGTGGGCCAGGTATGGGTCTGACACCCCCTGGGTCAGGAATGCATTCGAAAAATGATTCTTGGGCTCGATAGGTGCGGGTGATCTCGGTCTATGGATTTTGGGGGGTTAAGTCGGGTACGGGTGTTGCTGGCCTGATGGGTGCCACATTCTCTAGCCACACATGGAACCATCATACTCCTGGGAGAGACTTGTCTTTCCCTGGCTCATCGGACCGGGGATATGCAACCCGGAGTAGATCTCATAGGGTGACTCCATGAGATTTACGTCTCCAGCAGGCTACAACCACATTATAGCGTGATTCAGGCTATTTGCAAAGTATGCACAGGAGGGGCGGATGGTGTGGACTACCCTAGCCAATGTTCTTATGCTAGCCAAAGCCATTGTCATGACTCCGTCTGCTGTATTCCGAGCCACCGGCTGTCAGTCGACCCTATGGAGTCTGAACCCAGGGTAGAGCCTATTTTCTGTATCTTTTGATGTATTATCATGTATGGTGATTAGTAGGATGATGGAGGGACCACCCCTTGAGGTGGCATATTGTTATTTATTGTGCTATGCTAACATGTATATACGCTTCCGCCACATAGGATGTCCTGGTGAAGGAATGGCCCTTCCTTTGGGTGCTTGCTTATCCCGAGTAGCCCGAGGTAGATGGAAGGCCCAACTCGGTAGGGAGCTACTGAGAAGGGGGATTTCCCGTATCTATACGATGGGAGGACCGTATAGAGCCGGGGACGTCATAGTTTCAAATCCACAATTTTTACATTGTTTTTGAAATGTTCAATTGCCCAGGGACATCAAATATAATTCCAAATATGACTTGGAGGATGTCCAACAACTGTCTTTGAGGCCCTGGCCATTTAAACAGTTGGGCTCGTAATATGTAATCTTACAACAATCTCTTAAGTTTAGATAATGCAGCAATGAGCTTGTCACAACATCTTACGTATTGCAGCTGTGCAGTTGTGGCATTGTACACAAAAGAACAAGACTGTTAATGAGATCCACCTTCTCAAGATCTTCAATTTATCTTACATGCTTAGATGTTGCCTGCTTAAGAGACCGTAAGAAATTTGTTGGAAACTTAATTGATCACATTTATTTGGATGCAACATGTTTTCGCCCATTGGTCTAGTGGTAACACAATAGTTCCAGCAATGTGAGGTCTCGAGTTCGAGGCCGCCCAGAGTCGCACTTTGAACTGTTCGGCTTCAAAACCACAGATGCAATGTAAAGTGGTTGGAGGCAAGACCCAACCGAGCACTGTAGTGTGGTGTGTGGTCACATGTCCAGTTGGATGTTGCCTAGTGGCATCACATTAAAAACTCAGAAGGCAACAAATACCTGATTACTTGCACGAGGGCCTTACCCAGATTTTTTTCCTCAAGTCCAATCTGCACAGACACATATTATCTTATTTGCTTGTTAGTATAATGTAGACGCACTTATTCATACCAGACATGCTTTCACTGTCACCATTTCCTTAATTGGTCCAACCACTTTTCAATGCACCTTTGCCCAGCTAGCGTCTCGATGTTTCAAATCATCAACTACATCCAAATTTTTTAAAATGAAGAGTCATTTCTCGTTTAAGTTGAAAGAAAAGAAACATGAGCTTTATTGAAGTAAAACATGACATTCTATAAGGAAGTCCTTTTCTGCATCACAGTTATCTGCCTTTATGTGTGCTCCGTTATCCCTTGATTAACACCTGCATAATTCCTCCAAGCCACATATACAATGGTATGCTAAATGTGAATGAGTATTTGATTTTCCCTCTTTTTGGCATAAGGTACATTGCTTTTTCTGCAGGGCTTGATCTAATCAAGCCCCAGCTTCTATTAATAACACTTTATAAGAACTAAGAAAGAGTACAAATATGAACATTTCAGCTTAATCATTCTAGGCGATAAAAATGTAAGCAATTTTTTGAAATAGATTTCCAACTCATTAGAAGCTTTAGCTTGTAAATTTACCAAGAAACCCACGTTATAATTTTGGTCTCAGGATTTAATTTTATGGTTGTTGTGCAATACTAAGAACATTAATTAAGGATACCTAGGCATATGATACTTACAAGAAAAAGATTCTCAGTCACTAATCGACGTAAAGTATTTCAGTTGCCTTTAGCAATGGCTTTGTTTACCGGCACTTTTATCACATAAATGCACTTCAAACAAGAATCTGGAAATACATATGCCTTAATAAGTTGTCTTGTTTAAACCTATTTGTTTTACAATTTTTCTAGTTTTAACATTATCAATTCATATATCTTCTCCTTTTTTTTTCTCATCCCAACTTGCATAAACTTCGACACTCGTACAAAAAATAGAGAATGCAAAACTCATGGATTTTTGTGTGATTCTTGTTCTCCTTAAGGGGATAATATGCCCACATCTAAAAGAACATGCCTGAACATAACACTCTGTTGCTTCCTTGTAAAATTTCGTCTTTGAATAACCTATACGTTATGTCGTAATTTGGCAAGTGCATGTTGTCTTCAACTATTTTATTTCTTTTTTAGACAGTGTTACAAACCATGTCAGAAGTACAACTGGAGAACCTGCATTATGCTGTCATTCATGGATCTACATAAGATGACAAGTACAAAAAGTATTTGGTATTTCGTACCTTTCTTGATGTAAAATACGCTTTTAGCATATAGGTATGGGGAAAAGGGGCAAGTTGGGTTTCGTTTACACTAGAGAAAGCATGAAGTTGGGAAACAAATGACCAAGTTCAGGCCAGTACGTCAGAACCAATGTGATGTATTTGCCATAACCCAGTGGATCCGGTGGTTAATTGTGCTTCTGCACTCATTTTGCTAGAATACAGTCCATATTGATCTTGTTCTTCCCATGTGATATTGTTTGGGAAATCTTGTAAATATCCCAAATACCATTATACTTGGGTTGATTTATAGTTGCAAGAACTTCTAAATTCCCCAAATTCCATGAACCATATCAATTGTTATCAGAGCGGAGATTCTTTTGGGATCTATGGGCAGTGGGATTACCAAATGAAATTGAAGTCTCTATTCTTTGAGTGGAATCAAAGAATTCATAGGCAGTGTCGCTCCGAAATTCCAACACCCAAAACACTAGGTGCTTGTGCTGCAAGTTCTTACTTTGATGGAGCGAGTATTTGGATGAACTGAAAATTTTGGAGCTTGACAAGAACGCATATAATTCTTGAAAATATGTGAAAGCAAGAATTGTGGGAACTCCTTCTTTATGGATAGCTCTTAAGTATATATTTAGCACATTGAAAAATTCTATGTGACAAGGCAAAGCAATTATTTTTTGAAATTATTCCATTATTGAAGCAATGAGGAGCTGAGCGGAATTGAAGACAATTGTTGCAAGAGAGATTGAAGCAGCTGAAAATGAGGAGCTGAGCGGAATTGAAGACAATTGTTGCAAGAGAGATTGAAGCAGCTGAAAATTATGCAGGGAACTGAGGTGTTGTTACAGAGCCAGAAACAAAGGAATTAAAATTGTGCATTAGCTTGTCTTGGAGTCAAGTATTGGAGTGGAAACTAGAAAAGACTAGTATCTTGTCGTGGAAACAAGAAAACAAACAAATTCCTAGTCTGAGTACGAGACTGCAAAAAGCATTCTTGCTTGAGCTTGCAGGGATCTTGATCTTAGAGATCTGAGAGGAAGGTTGCATGGAAGTCACCTATACTGACATTTGACTTTATTTACCGGATTGCTTAGTGTCAAGCATTAGATTGAACTCTATGGATAAGATAAAGCTACCTGAAATATGGATGCAGAATCTGGATGTGGAACCTCAAATTGCTTCATATGGTATGAGCTTATGGTAAAATTTGTACGTGGATTTTCTTTATGCCGAATAAAGATTAGAGATTTTATTTCTTTGGATGTGTATACCATGGTAGATTGGGAATTACGATTGCAAAGTAATAGGCTTGAACATGGTATACTAGATGTAAATTTTATGCCTCTTGAGAGATTGGTACTTGTGTCTGCAGCACAATAGCTTGAACAAGAATGCATATGATGCTGCCACAGGTGCCTCACATCATCAGCAGCCAAGTTCATGCCATTATAACATGCTGCTTGATTATTACTGTTGTATTCTATGCCTGCAAAGCTTTTGGAGCAGCCTGTTTTCTGTTAGAAATGGAAAACTAGTTTGTTACTGTACGTATTGTGTTGCAGGTAAACGCTTGTGGCCTCTTTGGTCTCATGGGGAGCCAATTCTGTGGATGTCAATTGACTGTAATGTTGACTTTCACCCTATGGTTTTATAATCATAGGGTGATGGGGAAATGGGGATTTGACCCCGCCTTGTTTTTCAAGGGAGAGTCATATCTCCTGTCTCAACAGATACTACTTCTGTAGGCCTACCACAAAGAGCACCATATCTGCTGCTGAGAAATAAGAGTGGGGGTATTCCTTAGGAATAAAGCATCTAAGTCCACTGCTCAACCCCAATGAATAGGAGTGACTTTTTGCACCACCCAAAGTTCCTTCACTATCACCAGACTTGGGAACACTGTCATTGACATCAAGGTAAAAAACCTGATGACCACATGCAAATGCAAATGATCCAGCAAATGCAGATGATTCACGGGTATTAACTTGGGATCTAGAAAAGTCAGCCTGCAAAGGGATATCTTTAGAATTAAGAACATAAACTCTCAAACAGACTTGTTCAAGTATCACCTTTGTTCGTATATATCCCCTACTATGAAAGTTCTCTTCGCTGTTTTCGATGGAAGTCCTCTGGAAATTCATGCTTGCAGTCACATGGGTTGTAGCATTTAAAGACCAGATACAT
Source organism: Isoetes engelmannii (assembly GCA_011763485.2). NCBI lineage: Eukaryota > Viridiplantae > Streptophyta > Lycopodiopsida > Isoetales > Isoetaceae > Isoetes > Isoetes engelmannii. Next base: position 9,984 of record JAANSK020296900.1, read on the forward strand.
CCACAATCGCATATTTATCCATTGTTTTCCTGCCTTACTCCACCATCCATTTCCTTGAGCTTTTGCCTTCATTCTTAAACATTTACTGTCTGTCTTCTTGCATCTTCATTCCATGTTTCTCTTACCTGCTTTGCAAGGGCAGGCCTTGAAGGCGACAATTTTAAAAACACTGAAAGAAATTAGGTGTTAGAGAACCTCACATGAAAGACTTTAAACCAAAGGAAA
>JAANSK020296911.1:0-10208 GCA_011763485.2 Isoetes engelmannii
TGCTTCCAACGCATCCAATCCTCTATCAAGAGGGGCATCCTTGGCCATTAATCCCTCTCCCTCCTGAGTTGCTGCATTCAAATTCTCCAATTCCCTATCAGATACCGTCTCCAATGGCGGCATACTGGAGGGAATTTCAATTGGGGTTCCTTTAACACACTCCGCCGGGGTTTCAGAGTTAAAATCAGAAGCTGGGCAATCCACATACCGGTCAGACGATGGGGTTTCTAACAAACTCCTTATCTCCACCACTGGAGACCGCTCCACCACTTTCTTGCTTCCTGCCCTAGCAGACGCATCCATCTGCATGTCCAAAGCCAACGCCAGAGCGCGTCTCTTCTCTGCAATTCCTTTTCTTCTAGCCATCTTCCGGGGCTTTAGCCCAAGAGTCATGGCCAGATGCCGTCCGGAAATTTGCTGTTTGAGACAGCAAAACTGATGCAAAACAGATGATCCTATACACCATCGGAAAGAGCTCGGAGAGAGCTTTCCAATGAGTCCAAACACACAGAAAACTGATACCTGATAAGAGAGATATCATCTGTCAAAGCCATACCGCCGAAACCCTCAAAATTTCCATAATTTAACATATCCACAAGTGAATAACCAATAACAACATTGCATTGAAGTGCGTTCCTAATAATTTGTTGATGAATATGCCTGGCTAGCTCTATTGCACCTGTAGTTGCATATGCCTTCATGATGCTCAGAAAGGTGACCTCATCAGCTTTGATGCCATGATGTTACATGTCATTGAAACAATCGAGCGCAATAAGGCTTTCATTATGCTAGGGAAAATATTGTGTTAACTTCGAGCATAATCGATCGCCTAGAAGGTCATCGGCCATTGCCATCGCTCACGAAGCTTTTGCTTTATCCTCGTTTGATTCACTCAATAGGGTGACTTCACCATATACTAGTATAATTTAAGAAATAGCCATGAAGCTTGCGTTGACCGACATAACCGCCACTCGCCGGATCCTTGGCTGGCTCCAATACCTTGGAACATGTCCATGCTGCTGAAACAGGTGAAGGTCTCGGACTTTGCCTCAAAACATGAGCTTGGATGTTGCTGCAACGGTGAATTCTGTCAAACATTGCTACCAATGCGCGCGAGAAGGCTAGAATCTGGAAAAGGTCACCTTTAGTGTTCATGCCCAAAAGGGTTCATGCCCTTTTGAGGTTTCACACTTTAGAGTTAGTGTTGATTGGAATATTTAGGTCCTTTGGGGAATTGCCACGTGGCAATATAGGTTATATTCAATGCATAATGGTCAATAATGGTTGCATCCCTTGGTGCAACCTCCTCCGATACCAATGTACATGTCGTCGTGCTTGACTTGTACTTGTGACATAGCCATATACTATAGGTATTTATACTATATAATATATTGTAACGTCACAATTGATATGCTCAGATTGAAAAAGAATCCGCTTCTTGAAGCGATTATATCTTATTTTGATCTACTTTTTTTTTCATTATGTGATCACACACGGCAAAAAATTGAGTGGAAATTTTAGCCTCCTTGTTTATTACGTTTGATAGTCTCCGGCCAAACTGCGTGGTGACACCGCCAGCCTTGGCAGCACATGCACTCGCGGCTTGCCACTCGTGCACCGCATCGCAGTTTTACCAGATGGAATTTCTTTGGTCGAAAATTTATCTAACTCAAATCTATAATGCAAGAAATTTTCATTTAAAATCCCATTTGAAGCATAGACTTTGATCTACACACCTCAATGCCTACCTTTTTCTTTACTTTTTTTTTTTTCAATAGCTCTTAGATTAGGTTTTCATTTCTCTTGTATCTCTCATTATTTATAACACAATCTCTTTATTTAGAATAATAAATTCCTTTCCTTTATTACGATCTGACAGTGCTGAGATGTGGTGCATGCCTATGGGATCCCCATGCATGCCTATCAGATGTATTTGGCTAAGATATAGTCATTTCATAAACCATATTAAATTGACACCTCATCATCTATAAGTGTGCATTGCCACCTCACCAAAATGGAAATAAATTGTTCTCCATATTTTAATTGACATCGAGATGAATGCCCCATCTTAACAACGGTCCAGCTGGGATGCCCCAATTGATGAAACTTCTTAGAACTTTCTCATCTACATTCGATGGCTAAGATCCCCCCCCCCCCCACCTTACCTTTGATCTAACGATACTGAAATTTATTGCCACTTCACCAATGGCATTAAATTATCCTCATATTTTAATTAATGGCGTAGATCGATGCCACATTCTAGCAACGGCTAAGAGGAAGGATCGGATGCCCCGCTTCATGCAGCTTTTCGACATTTTCCAGCCACACTTCACAACCAAGATCAAACCTGCCCGCTTCGGTCCGACGGTATTTGTGGTGTATGTTCCTATGCCCCCTCCCCCCCCCCTCCCCAAATGCAGAAGAGTTCACTTTTAAAATACACTATATTCCCAACCCTTTGTACCGAGGGTCCTGCTAGCAATCATGTTATAGAATCCACGATTGCAGCATCTTTTACCACAAGATATGTAAATAATGCTTTCCATTCGGCTTAGTTTGGGCCCTAAATAGAGCTGACAATGAAAGTGAAGAGATGTACTCCCAATAGCTCTTTTTGTGCATCATCTGCACTCTCCTAGACGCAAACCAGCTGAAACGAGGCTTTCAACTTCGATTCCATGAGATCCAGTTCCCCAGCAAGGTTTTTGGTAGCCTAGATGAGATCTTTCGTTGATTTGCAAAAAGCTTAGTTCTTGAGGCCACATTAATCATCCTTAAAGTGGCCATTTTTCACACGAATAAGCCGATACAGAAGAAGATCTAATTCTTGAATTTTGTGGATCATATTCCAAGTTAAATATTGGCCATTAGCCATCCCTTTCGTATACTGCATTTCCTGCCTTAGCATCTCCTGCTGACATGCTTGAATCTGGTATAAATACAGGAACTTCCATTTCTTGGCAACACTATCACCAGGAAAGGTTTCCCGTCTAACTCGGACCATTTATGATGACCAAGTGTTCGAGTGAAGGACACAAAGGTGTCTTTGGCCCCATTCCTACACTGAGATATCTTATATTGCGGAAGTGTACATACATGTTAGTACTAGCAACAATATATATCAATAATATGCCACCACGAAGGATGGCCCATCCATCACCAATACGATCTTCAACATACATCAAGATAACATATACAATGCATCAAAAGTGAGGGTTCTACCCCGGGCTCAGACTCAAGGGGATCAACTGACGGTCACGGTCTTCGGATAACAACAGACGGAGTCATGACAATGGCATTGGCTGGCATCGAACATTGGCTAGAGTAGTCCAGTCCATCCGCCCCTCCTGTGCATACTTTGCAGATAGACTAAGACATGATATAGCGTGATTGTAGCCTTCCAGAGACGTAATCTCATGGAGTCACCCTATGAGACTACTCCAGGTTACATCTCCCCCATCCAATGAGGTAGGAATAGGACGAGTCCCTTCCAGGAGCACAATGGTTGCATGGGTGGCTAGGGGATCGTAGCCCCCGTCATAATTTTTTTGGCTATGGTGTGCTATGGCCTGCAGAACCTGTTATTGCCTGCCACTGTTAATTAACATCTTTTTGCTTGAGTCAATCTAGTTATGCATTCAAGAATACGACTTCTTTCCGTGAATGGAGCACGCCATTTTTCACATGCTTCTTTGTGGACAATCTATTCTATGTGGTTTTTAGTACCTTTTGTTGATTCAGAATACATTTGGCTGGTGTAGCCAACATCATACTAATGAGATTTGAACGGGTATGTCGTTTTCCCTGAATTTTTTGCTCATGCTTTTTAGGTTTTAGTTTGCTTCCAGGATCTGCATTGAAAAGTTAAGGACTCCATGATACCATATAAGAACTAGTAATGGTGCCCAGCATTGCTGGGCAATGTTGGGGTTTGTAAAGGTTGGCATCTTTTTTTCAATCCTGACGAAATCTTTGTAAGTTTAGTGCCCGAAGGAGATGCAGGAAGCGGAAGCGAGTCTACTATGACTTCTTCCTTATTGCATGCACAATTAATCCAACAAAAAACCTTCTCTATTGAAGATCTAGTTATCTTTATCTAATGATTCAAGTGTGGCTTGTTTATGAGGTCAATGGGATTGTAATGTTGTTCCATTAGATATTGCCATGCTTTTGCCTAGATCAAAGTGTTGCTCATTCATAAGTTCGTGGGATTAATGTTGTATTTCCAAGGTTTAGCCTAGGTTTGACTCTTAGTTCTATATCTGTTCTATATGTTTTTTTAAGTTCTTTTTTTTCTTTCTTTTTCTTGTAGATATTACATAGACCCTTTGATGCTTAGTTCTATATTTGTTCATACATTTATCCGAAATTTTGGGCTCTTGTCAAACCTCCGAAAAGTACAGCGAGATCCAAGCACCTTCGATACACAAACGAAGTGACATTAGGTTTCATATGTAGCAAAGGAGAGGAAAGTACTGGCTTTCTCCAATCTGAATACGTACTTTTGACTTTGAACATGCAACCTATGTACCCATCTTATCTATGATCATTCTATATAAAGATTGGCACGGCCCTAGGCTGCATGCACTCTTCTTCAAAATTTAAGCATGGGCGGCAGAAAGATATTCATATAAAGATAACAGACCCTAGTCTGTATGCAATATATAGATAAATGAAACTACACCTAAAATACTATCCTATATCCTATGAGCCAAAGTCAATTCCTAAGTCAAAATCAAAAATATCAATTGATACATGTGTTAAGTCGAGCAAATACATGACAAAAGCGAACTAGTAGAATTTCTAGCAAGATCAAAAGTCTTTGTATTATTTGATGTGTGTGTTAGGTCGAAGTCTTTGTATTGTTTGATGTGTGTGTTAGGTCGACCACATGGTAATGAGCTTAACTTAGGTTGCAATGAAAGACGATCTGTATGAGCTAACATTTTGTGGATTCAATGTTTTTTCCAAATTGCCTTAGATATTCTGTTCATCTTCATAATTGAAATTAAAATTTCATTCCAAAATGAATTCCCGATGCAACATGAATTCGATGCCTTCTATGTATACATGATACACAAGCAACTCAATTTATCAGTGCCCAGTTGGTAGAATATCTAAAAGTTAATTAAGAAGAACATTCAAAAAGTAAATTACTTTCTGATGTACACTATCACTGGTGGCATTTAGAAAATATGACTTGAAATTGTTCCACGCTTCAAACATTCAGCATGACGTTGTAAACCTCAAGTTACTTGTTTAGGACCGTTTACCTAGACAACTACAATTAACGTCAATTGTTCAACGTGTCCTTGAAAACAGAAGCAAAAAAGTTTAGATTATGCTGGCCTAACATGCCGTGGCCTTCATACAAAATAGATTTGTAGGGAGAACAACGCTGTAGCTTTTAAAACACAGTTTCAGAAGGAGACAATATAAGATTTTCCATTCAAATATATCAACTCTATCAGAACATATCAATCTATGCCCATGGCATGCAAGGAAAAAACTGAGGAAGGGGACTAAGAAGCCATCAGATGAGATAGCAAAAAGACCACCTGCTTTTGCACTAAGACCAATTACATGATAGAAATTTTAACCACCTCCAAATTATGCCCTGTTTCGACTAATTTTTTAAAAGTGAAATTTTCTGTTGACGTTCTGTCAGTGTGCTTGGGCGACGCCGCGTCCTAAGACTCTGTTTCTGCACAACGCCTCCTTCGTTTCTGCGCTGGCCGTGAAAATACATGATCCACTGCATCGCAAGCAAAGACCATGGCTGCACAAGAAGCTCCTATCCAGAATAGACCACGGGCAGAGACAAAACCGGCAGCCATAGACAAAGCTTCGTTATTCTTGCTTGTTTCTAACTTATGCTTTTTTTTCTTCAGTGCCATACCTAAAACTCGGATTGAATCTGGCTGCAGCTGGCAGAAATTTCGGTCTGAATCTGGCTGCAGTAGAGCTTGAGAAAGGAAAATCTATTGACAAACTTCGGAAAGCAAAACTAGAAGCAAAATGATCTCCTCAAGAACGGGCAAAAATTTGGAGGTGGATAAAATTTCGTTGGAGAATCTCAATCACCATAAAATTTCTTTCAGAAATTTTAAGGTGATTGAGATTACTCCTTCCATAACACAGTGACATATATGGTGTTTCAGGTAGAAAAACGCATCAGCATATGTAGCAGGCACCATAGTCAGGCTTTTATTGAAATTAATAAAACAAAAATTCCAAGTTGCTCTTATTTACATATGTCTTAGAAGGAGCAGGGCACTACCTTTGGCCGTAACTCTGGATTCTGTAACACCCCATATGCAGCCCAAGATGACCTCTACTCCACGCAAAAAGGCAATAAATAAATTCGGCCAGAGAATTCTCCCCTGTACTCCCCGCTCATATTCCTGGCAATAAATAATTAGATTGAAGCAGAGGTTTAAGCAGCTTTAGTCACATGTCCCCTTTATTTTTGTCATATGTATATCTTCAACAGAAATGATTTTAGAATTTCCTGCAATGCTAAATTAGTTTTTCTTTTTATCGAATTCATTGTATTATAACCTCCAACATTGACAGTACAAAGTTCTTGCTTCTCGATAGAAGACACAAGCTTTGTATAACTTTCTTGCTCTTCCATAATGTGCCTGTCAACAGCCCAATAGTTACACATTTCTGTGACCACCAAATAAACAATTAACTCTACCTTGAGAATTTCTTTTTGTCCTTCGTTTGCATGTTGTAAAGCTTGAACGATTAGCCACAAGCATTTTGCATCCTCGATGTCAGTTCCAATCTTAAAATGTCAACAATTAGGCCAATGCACATCAAAACCTCCATGTTGTCTAATTCAAAAATCATTTGCCTGCCACTTACAGTGCCCCAGATCATGCCGCTTACATGTGCTCTTTGATGGGAGGTAGTTTACTCTGTTATCTACCCAAGAATGTTACAGTAAGATATCTGAAGCCTGCTAATAATGTTCACACAATATGGAAAAAACCAAAATTGCCTATTCTGCTCATTTGAAGCTCACAGTCTACAGTGTACGAACTACGCAGCTTTAGCAATCTGAAGGTTTTTTGTTGAAGCTAAGCTTGTCAACGAATTTATTGTGGAAGCATGAACAGGTTGCAGACCATTTCTTGCTAAGGTATGGTACTAGCATCTCATATCCTTTGACTCGAGCTCTTTTATCCATTTGTAGATCCTTGAATCTCACAGACTTTCCATGCAAAAATGACCCACTGTCTAAATCCACTTGTGTGGAACCTGCAGGCTCCCCTTTCTATCCCAAAGACATGACACGCATATTGACAAAGGGATTCTATCAGATTTCATTATAACAAAAACAGAATATTGCAAGAATACCCTACAATTCCAGGGGAGCCAAAGTGCTATCCTTCTGCAGCATCATGTGTGATGCTACCAATTGTTAGCAGATACACGGTTTAGTTCAGCAGAGATTTTGGCATGTGGAGGGGCACAGCTAGGGGTTTTTTTAAATCCTCAAGCAAACTTCTGGCAGATTTATGGCTACAAATTCTAATAATCCCCAATGGACCATGGAGGACATGCCATTCAAAAGAATCATGGAGGACATGATCATACTTCCATCTAGACACATGTTAGACAAATCACACTGTTAATGCTGTTAAAGTTGGGGAGACATAATCGGCGTATGAAAGTGGTCCAGAGCATATCGTGGTGTAGACTTATAACTACCTTAATGAAGTAGATCACCTCACCAATCAAACTAAAAATGAACATCAATGCTTACCTTCTTAACCTTCTTACAACCAACTGAAGCATGCATGCTGCAAAAAATCAACAATTTAAAGAATTATCTTTTAGTAGAAGCAATTTGAAAAGAAGAAGAAAGTGAACAATTAAGTAATTGATTCTTAAAAAATGGTTGAACAACGTAGTATAGACAATCCTAAACTATCATTCCTAACTGGAACCATGTCTCTCCTGACATAGAATTAACTCGACACAAAGGGACACCTTGCAAGACCCCAGATGTTGAACTATAGCACCCGAACCTGGAAGCTTGTTGCACCAGATGTTAAAAGGGGCTTTGTTCTAGACAAACTAAGGGCTCCGTTGCACATGAAGTTCCGACCTGAGGGAGTAAAGGAAAGAACCACCGATGCATCAGAAGCAGAAGAAAGATGAAAACAAAAGAAAAGAAAAGAAAAGAAAAGAAGGGCTTCGAACTTTTACAGCTTCCGGTGCTTCCTGCAATGCAACGATCTTTGGACGACCTCGACCTAGTCGCCGACCCCAGATGATAAACTTTTGGACGACCTAGCCAGAGGTCGCAGATGAACATCTTCAAAGGAACCCTAAAAAAAGGTAGAAAAGGGAAACCTCCTCCTCAAACCTCGACCATTGGATCATGCCACGTGGCAAAATCGTGTGATGGAGGACAGACAGACAGGGCCAGAAAAAAGAGCATAAAATACGTAAGCGAAAGATTAATTTCTTACAGCAGAGATGTAACTCATGGTCGTAGCAGAAGAATACTGAGAAAAACGTAAGGGCACATTAATCTTACTGAAATGCATAGAAACTGTCATTGCGGTGAAAAAACTCCATAGCATGTACATCAAGGTATCCAAATTCTTCTCATAGAACTTGACGGCCATATATAACCTGGATTCATGAAATATGAAAGAATCTACATTGAAAAACATAAAGGATCATTAAGCTTATCTGAATGGACAGAAGCTAGCATTGCGATGGAAAATCTCTATAGCCATCTGCATTAGGGTATACGAAAGATGGATTATCTAATCCGTCTCACCGGCCTTTCTTCATTATTCATTACGCGCAATCATTTGTTATAGATTTCGCCACTAATGGTATGCTACCACATGGCTAAATGCTATGCCAGAACCCCTGATGACGCCTCGCATTTGCCGCAAGCAGATCCGGCAAATGTTGTAGCTATGTTCTTGTGCGAAGACGTTTCGTCCCTTTTTTTTAGTGTGCCACGTCACATTTAATTTCGTGCCTTTTCAGCCCAAATTAAGCCCACGTGGTACAATCTAGGTCGTCCATGTGGCGAAAAAACAAACGAACTAATCTGGGCCGTCGATTGGGGCGGAGGGACAGACATCACCATTTTATAATATAGGATATAGGATGCCAACAGCTCAATCCTGTTATGTTTTCCAAGAATAGGACTTCTTTCTTGAATGGAGCATGTGTGAGAAAATAATAGCACCAAATGTTAGAATTCTTAAATACAATTCTAATTGCAACTAGAATCTCCTTGAATTGTTGTATTATATGGCAACCAACTAGACTAGAAACATATCCACATTCAACAAATTCAATAGCTATTGAATTTCTAATGGTCTCAAATACCAACAACTTATTTCAAGTAATCAATCAGATTACTCTATTTGCACTTGCCTGTTATCCCAACAGGAAATGACCCAAACAGCAATTAACGGATTTCTCCTGAATGCAGATCACTAAGCTCAAGCTCTTTGCATAGCTTACATGAACTACATACAGGGAGTCCGGACGGTTTAATCCTTGAATCGATCGTCGCTTGGTGCTTCACATTTCGAACCAGGCAAGTGCTTAAAGCACTTCATCGATGCTTCTTCGGTGCAAGCACTTAAAGCACTTTTAGTTCTTCTCCTCAAGAAAGTGCTTGCGATCAAATCTGAACATGAACCACATAATTTCTCACATTCTCCTTTCATGTTCAGGATTTGTTCCTGATGTCCCACCATCGACAGGTTCTCCGATTCCCAGTTTTTCCTGTAACTGCACAAACCTGTGAATTGGTAGAATTTTTGTGAAAATGTTTGTCGTCTGTTCTTCTGTGTTTTTGTACTCCACCTTTCTATATCCTTTTGCCACGATATCCCTGATGTAATACACATGGATTTCGATGTGCTTAGCTCTCTCATGAAGCACCAAATTTTTTGTGATTGCTAATCAACTCATACTATCAATGTATAGAGTTGTAGGACTTTCCTGGATTGCACCAAGTTCTGCTAGATCCTCCTTGCCCAAATGATTTCTCTTGCAGTCAAGGAAGCGGCATTGTATTCTGCTTCTGCGATAGACACATCAATGCATCCTTATTTTTTGCTTCTCCAAGCAACACAACTTCCTCCTATTTTCAAAACGTATCCTGAGGTAGATTGTCTAGAGTCCAAATCTCCACCCCAATCTGCATCTGAGTA
>JAANSK020296922.1:0-10208 GCA_011763485.2 Isoetes engelmannii
GGTTCGACCCGTTGGGGAGGGGAAAGTCCCCGGCATTATACGGTGGGAGCATCGTATAGCGTCAGGGAGCGTCACAAACCAAATTGCAGGGGGTGATATAGGGGTCTATCAGGGCAGCAATGGCCTGATCATTATCCAGAGTCATTTCACTCCAAGGATCAACATACTCCAGATAAGAAGAGAGTGGCAAACCCGCAGGGAGATCTGTCGGGGGAGCTTGCACCTGGAAAGTATGCTGAACCACGTCATCATCACTATCAGAAAGTGATGGTTCTGTAGCATCAACAGAAATCAATTGACCAGTTTCCAGATCCATAGTGGCCGTTAACTGTCCATCTGTGATAACTAGCTGGTCATTAGCCCAATAATGGATTCCCTTGGCTTGTTGCAGAAAAGGTCTGCCGACTAGCATCTCATAATCACCTGGATCCTCATTGGCTTGCCAGACACCAAACTCAAGGGGGAAATTGAGATCACCAATACTGATATTCATCTTGGGAGTTACTCCTTGAGGTCGAGTGATATGCCCATTGGCTAACTTGATATCATACGGTGCTCGATACAACTGTTTAATCCCAAGCTGGCGCCGCAACTTATCGGTAATGAGATTAACAACACTTCCACCATCAATTTGTACATGATCTACCGGTTGACTGCCCACCATGGCATGGACCGTGGGTGTGGAGGTAGCAACCGCTCCAACAAGCACAGTTGGCAAAGGCAGCACTCACGGAGAGCCGGACACAATTTCAAGATGGTGGTGAGACTCAAAGGAATCTTAATTTTCGCAAGTTCCTCCTGTAATTCCAAGGGCACCTGAGACAGTGGATCAACAGGGTCCACCGGAGCAGCTTCCTTGGGCAATGAGGCAGAAACCTCCTTTAAAAGCTCAACTTCAGCAGAGATGTTTGGATACTTACCCTTGCGGTTTGAGCGTGGAGCTGATGTAGAAGGACCAGGATCCGTGACAGCTTCAGCCTGTGGTCTTGCACGGGTAGCGGCATGTACATTGGCCAGGGTATTACCTTCAGCTTGCTCTATTAAATGGAGAATCCGTTCACGGAGTTCTGGCATCACATGCGGCATTAATTGCTCCTTGTCCTGTGCAAACTGAACGGTCTTGGGATGGGGTAAGATATCAACAGCATATGAAGGCTCTGCTGGGTGCAAGGGAGCATAGGGGCGGGAGCCCAGTGCTTGTCGTGCTACTATACCAACCCAGTTGGAGGACTGAGTAGGTGGGAGGACATTCAGAATTTCCTGTTGTGCCTGTTGATCCCTTGGGGGATTCTGCTAGTTCCGATTCTGATATCTTGGAGGTCGATTATTGCGCCGTGGTGGATCGCCTTGACGACCTTTAGCATTCCACATCTGCCATGACGTAAGTCTGACGGAAGCATACTGATTAGTGCCCGGAAGTTGCACTTGAACTTCAGGCAGCTGCGGGCAAGTGGCAGTGGTATGCCCAAATTGCTTGCACTCATAACACTGTAGGGGCTTCTGATTTTGATGGGCTTGCTGCTGGTTCTGCTGTTGGACTGTTGGGGCTGAGTAGCCTGAACTTGATAGACCAACTTCTGCCGGTAGGGCGTGGGGTTGGGCTCCTTGCACTGGTTTGTATTGTGGGAGTTATCATTGCACCGCTGACAAAAGTATTGACCCTGTCCTTTGTTACATTCATTGGCCAGGTGGCCCTGATACTTACAATTGTGACACCAGATCTGGGATCGCTGCTGCTGTCTGGAGTCTGTCGAGGTCTGAGGCACCAACACATGAGGCATCAGACCACGGTGAGCCATATGAACGGAATGATTGGCCAACTCAATAGCTTGTTCTAGTGAGGTAGGCTTTAAGTACCCAGTCATAGCGCGAATATCCGTGGGCAATCCTTGGAGAAACCAAACAAGGATTTGACTCTTGGTGGGATATTCTTTGAGCTTGCCAACCAAAATCAGCATCCTATCAGCAAAATCTCTGGCTGTCTCAGAGAGTGTCTGCTTCAGACTATTGAGCTCATTCAACAATTGCTGTTCATCTGCCAAATCAGAGTAATGATCAATAAAGGCCTTCTTCATGAGACTCCAATCTTCCTTCCAGTGACTCTTATTGGCCAAAAGCCACTGATGAGGAGCACCGCGTAATGTGGTGGAGAAAACATGAAACTTGATCTTGGGATGATCATGATCATTGAGAACAGCTAAGGACTCAAATTCTTCCATATGTGCCTCTGCGGTGACATCCACAGGTTTTCCTTTAGCATTCCCAAAGAGAGGATAATTCAGCCTTAATCCATGGCCTGCAGATCCACTAGATGAAGAATGTTGCCATTGAAATAATGGATTGGGTGGAGCCATATTGAATTGTGGCCCTTGACTTCGCAACGGCTCAGTGACAGACTGAAACCTGTGGTTGGCACTAGTGTAAGCATGAATGACTTCAGAGTACGAAGGCAATGATATTCCTATAAAGGGAATGGTGGTAGGTACCGAAACTGGTGGAGGTTGTACTACCTGTGGATCCTCCTCCTCATGAGGCCAACGATCCTCAAGACCTGTAGCATAGGCATTGAGAGGAGGAAGAGACGTAAACTCTTGGGGATACGAGTACTGAAAGTCTTGTTCAACAAAGAAATGAGGAACTCGTGGGGAAGCAGGTCGGGAGGGAAATGGAGAAGGCGGCAAGGGTGCTGTAACATTTGGATGCTCATAAGGTGTCTGATACTGTGGAGCAGGCGAATGTGGATGAGAACACCTGGAACAAGGAGGTGAACTAGGTCTGGAGCCTCGAGGAGTCGGTGGTGCTGATGAAGCTCTAGAGCGAAAACGACCTTGTTCCAAATCATAATCATAGCGATGAGGAACCCTTGCAGATTCCCTCCTTTGGGCACGCTCTAATCGTGCAGCTGTTTGCTGTAACAATTCTTCTGGAGTGCAGAGGCCCTTTTTCTAGATGTTGCCCTGTAGCTCAAGGTTTGGGGGGAGGGAGGGAGGGAGAGAGAGCATTTTTCTACGTCATACCATTTTTGGCAACATCCCTCTTGGGACATATGACGGCCCATCTCAAGGCATAGCCCCTTACTAGGGGCAATGGCCTTCTAGGGGCAATGCTCCTAGAGAGAGGGGGGGGGGGGAGAGAGAGAGAGAGAGAGCATTTTTTTACGTCATACCATTTTTTTGGCAACATCCCATTGGCAACATCCCTCTTGGGACATATGACGGTTTTACGTCATACCATTTTTTTGGCAACATCCCTCTTGGGACATATGACGGCCCTTCTCAAGGCACAGCCCCTTACTAAAGGCAATGGTCTTCTAGGAATTCAATGTTCCTAGTGAGGCTCGAACTAGCGACCTCAGGTTGACGAGCTTATGGACTAACCACAAGGACCAATGTAAGATAGTGTTACAAATGTGACCGTAAGATATCTCTTAAGAGAAAACTAACAGTATACATTCAGACAGACAGAACAATTTTACTCCCTTCTAAGAAGGCAACTCTGCCTTCTTAGAGAGAGAGAGAGAGAGAGAGAGAGAGAGTGTTTTACGTCATACCATTTTTGGCAACATCCCTCTTGGGATATATGACGGCCCTTCTCAAGCCACAGCCCCTTACTAGGGACAATAGTCTTCTAGGCAATGAGAGAGAGAGAGAGAGAGAGAGAGAGAGTTTTACGTCATACCATTTTTTGGCAACATCCCTCTCGGGACATACGACGGCCCTTCTCAAGGCACATCCCCTTACTAGAAGCAATGGTCTTCTAGGGGCAATGCTCCTAGTGAGGCTCGAACTAGCGACCTCAGGTTGACGGGCTTATGGACTAACCATAAGGACTGAAAAGAGAGAGAGAGAGAGAGAGAGAGAGAGAGAGAGAGAGAGAGAGAGATGGTTTTTCATCTCTGGTCTAAGTGTCAATCGGGTAAGGATGAGTTATTAGGTTTGAGTTAAGTTGTATTGCTAGTCGTCGTTGTTACCCCTAGGGCTTGTTTTAAGGGAGGACGATATGAAGCAGAGGGGCAATAAGTGTATGTGTTTTGGGTAGTGTATAGGTCTTTTAGCTAATAGTAGTCTCGCTGTCACTTTTGTTGGGCCTCTGCTTGCCCCAACCAGTCCCTTAGCAGGAGCCTGGCAGCTGGGGTAATGAATCCCATTTCGCATAGTAGCAGCCTTGAGCTGTGATAAATGGGTGTTCTTGCTCCTTGCTCCCCAAGTATCTAGCGAAGGATTGGAATCTGAATTTGCGTCGTTTATAGTGGCGTTCTTTTTCTGGATCCTGCAGACATGCAAGCATCTAGCAATTGGGGACACCCAGGCTCAGGCGGTCATCTAAAGTAGCAAGTCCAGGTTCTTCACGTGGGTAGTATGATGTCCCCCCGTTGTGGTGGACTGTGTTCTTCCAGGATCCCATGCGTGTTGCAGGGAGAGCATACGCGGAGGGATCTTTGTGGGCACCGGCTCTGGAGTAGTACCTGCGAAGAAGTGAGTATAGAGACCCTTTGTAATCTCCTCCTATAGTAGCAGGTATGAAAGGAGTGCAGGAGTCTGCTATGGGTGGTGGGTATGATGTAATGCTTCTAAATGTTATTAAAAACTTTTTGGCCCCTCCGTGTGAACATGCACCCAAACAAAAAGGTTTTCAGGGGGATTTAACGTAAAGTGTACGATGTAATGTTTCTAAATGTTATTAAAAACTTATCCAAACAAAAGGGTTTTCAAGGGGATTTAATTAGAAGTGTACGATGTAATGTTTCTAAATGTTGTTAAAAACGTTTGGCCCCTCGAGGCCTTTGTTATGGTTATTATCTAACTCATTAATTTGAGACTTTTCAGTGTGGCCAAAAAGTTTTCTGGTTTCTTCTAATTTTTTGAAGGTGGAATGTCCATTGGTAAGCACCTATCTAAAAATAGAAATTTTTGGAAATTTTTGGAAAGAGGGTGCTCACATCAAAGGAGAATGTTGGAGAACTAGAAAGTTTTCAAAAATTATTGCAAAGAACATGGTCCAATCAAAATAAAACAGTGTAGAATGTTCTAGATGCTCATAGGTAAGCACCTCATTCAAATAAAAGAATTCCAAAATTGTTGCAAAGATTGCCTTCTAATCAAAATAGAATGTTCTAGAACCAGCACCATATCGACCACACTTTGTCCCTCCCCTTATCCCCTTTTGAAGTACATTTTGATGTATCAGGAAATTTAGAAATGCCATTGCACACAAGTATCCTCAAACCTGCGCACATATTCAAAAAGTGTGCTCCTTGTGGTTCCACATATTCATTAATATCCTTCGGTGTACGTGCCCATCCACTTTGCTGCATTTCTTCATCATTTAGATTGTTCATACACAATGGATCACCTATGCCATTATACATCTGGGCTCGTTTGTTTGCAAGTCTACTATTAATGTCCCATTAACATTATGTGGCCACATGCTATGAGATTAAGTGCATCTTGCTCTAGATGATGATAAGGCTCATCCTTATCCATATCATCAGATTTATATGTAGGCGAGTCTCTTGGAGGGAAATAGCAACCTGCAACATATAATTCTTTTGTTTTTCCCGTAAGTACCTACCAAAGGTTTTGTTTGAAAATGTCTTTCTTGACAGTTTTAACAAGATGTGCCAAGCCACAAGATGTATTACAGAACTGGGCTTCGGTTGTCCAGCTCATTTTCCAAGCTAATTCTCCAAATAATGGTTACATTATTATTCTTGTAGTTGCCCTCTTCCCACAAGAGAGAATCCAGCTTGTGACTTATGACTCTAGTGTTTCTAGTTGGAGTATAAGCTCGTCCACCCTCTAACATAGGTACCCCTATTGGCTCCTTTACCATGCACAGATACCTTTCATTGACGACTCTGTTTACTTTCTTGATTATTTTGATCAAGTGCCTAACACTTTTTGTTTTTGTAAGTACAACTTGGTCAATCGCACTTGGACAAAAAAGACCTTTGTGACCCCTCGAGGTGCATCTATTCTCATGCCCATCCATAACAAGGGAAATCTTATGGTGGTTGGATCAATACAAGGTAACTTACAACTCTGGATTGCTAATGAGGACCATGACTCGTATATCCTTACACCCTTATCCCTTACCACTTATTCCCATTCCGTATCCCATGAGATGCAAATGCAAGTACTGTGATAATTTTGCCATGGTCTTCTATTCGAGGGCATACATCATTTATAGTATCTCCTCAAATACACGGCAACGATATGAGCATTCCCTAGATGGGTACCCAAAAAGTGACGTACATCTCCTTATCTTGGAAGCTAGACTTCTAAGTGATGCAAGCTTAAGTCCATTGTATAACATATGGAAATAAGATGTTACCCTTGATTGTCTATTGTTCCTCGTTTGCGAGGTATGCTCCCACAAGTTGGGGTATGTCATATAGCCAAATTAGTCACATACCTTAAGATTTGAAGAACATCTACCTAATGCATTTGTTTTGTACATGTTTTGCACATGGAGATGGGGTTCTCAATGTCCTAGGTCACCACTCGTGTGAATATGCACCCAAAGGGGTTTCAAGGGAAATTTAATTGAAAGTGTACGATGTAATGTTTCTAAATATTATAAAAAATGTTTTAGCCCCTTCGTATAAACATGCACCCAAACAAAAGGGTTTTTAGGGGGATTAAATTAAAAGTGCGATGTAATGTTTCTAAATAATATTAAAAACTTTGGAGGCCTTTGTTATGGTTATTATCTAACTCATTAATTTGAGAATTTTCTGTGTGGCCAAAAAAAGTTTTCTGGTTTCTTCTAAGAGAATGTTGGAGAATTAGAAAGTTTTCAAAAATTAATGCAAAGAACATGGTCCAATTAAAATATAACATTGTAGAACGTTTAGATGCAAAGATTGCATTCTAATTAAAATAGAATGTTCTAGACCAGCACCATATCGACCACACTTTGTCCTTCCCCTTATCCCCTTCTGAAGTACATTTTGATGTATCAGGAAATTTAGAAATGTCGTTGCACACAAGTATCCTCAAACCTGCGCACATATTCAATAAGTGTGCTCCTTGTGGTTCCACATATTCATTAATATCCTCCGGTGTACGTGACCATCCACTTTGCTGAATTTCTTCATCATCTAGATTGTTCATACACAATGGATCACCAATGCCATTATACATCTGGGCTCGTTTGTTTGCAATCCTACCATTAAAATGTCCCATTATTATTATGTCGCCACACGCCATGAGATTAAGTGCATCTTGCTCTAGATGATGATAAGGCTCATCCTTATCCATATCATTAGATTTATATTTAGGCTAGTCTCTTGGAGGGAAATAGCAACATGCAACATATAATTCTTTTGTTTTTACACTTACGTAAGTATCAACCAAATGTATTGTTTGAAAATCTCTTTCTTGACGGCTTTAACAAAATGTGCCAAGTCACAAGATGTGTTACAGAACTGGGCTTCGATTGTCCAGCTCATTTTCCAAGCTAATTCTCCAAATAATGGTTACATTATTATTCTTGAACTTGCCCTCTTCCCACAAGAGAGAATCCATCTTGTGATTTATGACTCTAGTGTTGCTAGTTGGAGTATAAGCTCGTCCACCCTCTACCATAGGTACCCCTATTGGCTCCTTTACCATGCACACATGCCTTTCATTGACGTCTCTGTTTACTTTCTTACTTTCTTGATTATTTTTTTCCAAGTGCCTAACAATTTTTGTTTTTGTAAGTACAACTTGGTCAATCGCACTTGGACAAAAAAGACACTTGTGACCCCTCGAGGTGCATCTATTCTCGTGCCCATCCATAATAAGGGAAATCTTATGGTGGTTGGATCAGTACAAGTACAAGGTAACTTACAACTCTGGATTGCCAATGAGGACCATGACACGTATATCCTTACACCCTTATCCCCACCACTCATTCCCATTCTGATTAGATGCAGATGCAGATGCAGATACTCTGAGATTTCATCGTCTTCTTTTATCCAAGGGCATACACCATTTATAGTATCTTCTCAAATACATGGCAACGATATGAGCATTACATAGATGGGTACGAAAAAAATGATATACATCTCTTTGTCTTGGAAGCTAGACTTCTAAGTGATGCAAGCTTAAGTCCGTTGTATACCATATGGAAATAAGATTTTATCCTTGATTGTCTATTGTTCCTCGTTGGGCGTATAGCCAAATTAGTCACATAGCTTAAGATTTGAATAATATCTACCTAATGATTTTGTTTTGATACATGTTTTGTACATGGAGATGAGGCAACATGGAGATGAGGCTCTCAATGTCCTACATCACCCTGGGACATCACCCCTAGTGTGAATATGCATTCAAACAAAAGGGGTTTCAAGAGGAATTTAATTAAAAGTTTGTAAATGTTTGTAAATGTTATTAAAAACTTTTTTTGCCCCTTCGTGTGAACATGCACCCAAACAAAAGGGTTTTCAGGGGGATTTAACTAAAAATGTATGATGTAATGTTTCTAAATGTTATTAAAAAAATTTGTCCCCTCGAGGCCTTTGCTATGGTTATTATCTAACTCATTAATTTGAGACTGTTCGGTGTGGCCAAAAAGCTTTCTGGTTTCTTCTAAATTTTTGAAGGTGGAATGTCCATTGGTAAGCTTTTTGGAAAGAGGGTGCTCACATCAAAAGAGAATGTTGGAAAATTAGGAAGTTTTCAAAAATTATTGCAAAGAACATGGTCCAATTAAAATAAATAAACTAGCAGAAATGCAGGGTTCGGGAGAGGGAAGGTTGGATTCACAAAGAAAGAATTGGGAAGTTTATAGAATTTGAGATGTGTTGTTTTTTTATCAATCAAGTTGGTGAGGCTTGTAAAGCAAAGTAGACAGCATTGTGCATCCAAAGCTTAGCAAAGCTTAAAGGGAGTTGAGAGAACCATCTAGATCCACTTTGGAACCATGGAATGTGCTATCTAGGTTATTAAGCTTTTGATCATGTGAGAAAATGTGAGTCACAAGAATGTTTTGTGCATTTAGGAATATGTGTTTTTTTTTAAGGATTACAAGGGTGTAAATGAAAGTGTGCAGTTAATGGAAGGGTTGATGAAGGTAGAAGATTTTGGTGTGGTAAAACCACTAACAATAGCATTTTTTTTTTTGCAGTATATACATGCATCGTATTACATGTCCTTCTAGTTTGCAAAAGGGTCTCTTTAACAAGATAATTTATGAAATACAAGAGTGTTTTGTGTCTTTAGGAGTATCTGTTTTTTGAAGGATTACAAGGGTGTAATTGAAAGTGTGTAGTTGATGGGAGGGTTGATGAAGGTAGAAGATTTTGGTGTGGTAAAACCACTAACTATAGCATTTTTCTGTAGTATGTACTTGTATCATATTACATGGCCTCCATATTTTGACGTCCATATTTGTGCAAAATCATATTTGTGTGCAGAATACGTTAATGTCATTTTCTTATAGACATATTGTTAGTTTCTATCCTTGCTCTTGTTTTTCATCTTTGTAGGCAACCACCTGTGGATAAGTAATGTGTCTGTACCTTCAACTAGGACCAGGGATAGGTTCCGTATGTACAAATACTAAGTTCCAGACGTATAAAGTCAAAAAATACATATTTTACTGTTTAAAACATACATAACGTATTTTTACCTCGCCGGACGAAAAAAGAAATTTTTAGGTTCGCTTACACGAAACTTTTTTCGCATAAGCAAAACAGGCCATACTGAGCACCAAAACGTTTCGCGTAAGCGAAGCCTTAGATCCGCTTACGTGGAACTTACTTCGCGTAAGCGAAATGTGGACTTCGCTTACGCAAAATTGGCGGCGGCTCCGGTTTCCACGGATGCTTTCGCGTAAGCGAAATCTCTGTTTCGCTTAAGCGAAAACTGGTTTGCGTAAGCGAAGCTTGGAGTTTGCTTACGCGAAATGTTCTATAAATATAAAAACTCGGATTTTTTTATTTTTGCATGGGAGGGCTTGTGTTTTCTTGCTCTTTGCAGTCGTTGTCTTGTCCTGTGCAGTCTTAGAGTAGTTTTTTTTAGATTTTTTCCGAAAAGAAAGGTTTAGAGTAGTTTTTTTTAGTTTTTGTAGGAAAAGGAAGGTTCAGTTGTTGTTTCTTTCTTCTAGAGTCTTGGGTTAGTTCATATTCAGGCTCTCGGCCTATTGCCCCCTCCATTGAGGGTTGTGACGATGGCGAGCGCTTTTGGTCTATGGATGAAGCCAGACTAATTTTTTAGACG
>JAANSK020296933.1:0-19756 GCA_011763485.2 Isoetes engelmannii
ATACAATACAAGAATCTTAGTCCCAACCTTACCCAGAATACGGTTTCCCAATACCAAACGAATTGGGCACACTAAATCAAGATAATCAGTCATAATTACCTTTTAATGTTGAAAATTGGACATGGGCATTCAAACCTCATAAATTAAACCAAACATGACCAAATAATTTAATCTATACATCAAACGAAACGTCATCTAGAGCTATCAATTGCAGATTTCACATCATTAACAATAACCGAAGATGCCTCACCATCGTTGGAATGATATTTTTGAGAATAATATAAATTACGAAACAAATCTAATATGCGTTTCAACACAACATCCCTCGGCACAAACACAGGTAAATTTCCAAATGTAATAACCCACCACCCATAAAAATCATCTAGATTTACCTCAATAACATATTCTTCCTTTATCTACGCCATCTGTGTATAGATGTTAAAAACATATATGCAACGCTTAGTCTCGACTATCGAAAATATTCCAGCTCCCACAAACACATAGCACATGAGGAAATGATATGTACCTGTTCTTAAAGTAAGAAGCAAGGCTCCAACGTTTGCTAAAAAATCTTTGGGTATATTGAAAATTCACAATTTAAAACCTAGACTAGCAATGTTAAACCAATAATTATATGCAAAAACAAACTAACATGACTTAACAAATACTAATCTTATATTGTCCAGACCTAAACAAATATTGGTCGTCCTATATTGTGCACATCAAAATCAATGAACCAAATCTGGAATTGTTGGTGGGCTTGTAGGCCGAAAATGGCGCTACAATAGTACAATGGATCTGAAAAGTTGCCAGATCGTTAAAGAATACATAAGTGTTTACAGGTATGTTGGCAAATATCTTTTGAAATCATTAGTGATAAAAGGCGAGTTCTTCTTCAACTGGAATAATCCTTTCAGAGCCTTCCTAATAACATTTGTTTTCCAGTGTAGCATTGCAAACAGATTTAAACATTTATAGTCCCTTATTGTTGACAGAGAATAAGACAGAGGATAAGCTTTTTAATGGCTTATGGCAACGTTAGTTCCTTCCTCTATGACTTGTGCTCAGGCCCACTTTTTCTGAACTTAATAAAACTCAAGCAGCTATACAGAAACTAATCAATAATCATTATATGGAAACTTACTTTGTTTAAACTAGCTTACGGAAAACTTAAGCAGCTATCATATAAAGACACAATTCTCTTGGTTGTTTAAAGGCCTCACTTTTGAGAAACAATACATGATCTAGAATAAGAAGCCTTTGCAAGATTCCATGCTACATTGGCTTTGAGAAAGATGTTTTGAAAATGGTGATTGATGTAGCTCTTCTATGCTGAAACAGAGTCTTAACGCCAGAGCTTGTTATGTTGAGACAAAATCTAAATGTCTGAGGCTGTTAGGGAACGTTTTGGTCGCCTACAGTCTCTAAATGCATCTATTTCAAAGACTGCTGTACATATTGTGTTTTTAAAGACCTATGATCTGCCACATCAAATCGTACAGGCTATTGATGCAACTGGCATCATTGAGCAATGTGCATATCAGCACCTTGTGCTAATGCAACTGGCATCATGAGCGAACGTGCAGGCGTCATTAAACAGCAAGATCTGCAAATTTCAAAGACTTCATAATTATATAATTATGCCTAGCCTGGATCTTCTAACATTGCAATGGGATTAAACAGCAAAAGAAGATGGTCATACTGAGGTCCCAACTTGAATTTCATAAATGGATTAACGGCCCTGCTGCTTTATGGCCACAAAAGAAAATTATAGTGGAATGAAATATGGCTTATATGAGTAACATAATTTAAGGATCTGTGTTGTTCTATTAAGGAACTACATTGTTATATGACGATGAAACTCCGGGAAGAAAGATCATGCAATATATTACAAGAGCTCTTCAAACAGAGAAATTTTATAGGTATACCATGGCAAAGATAGAAGTAATGCAGATGGTATTTTGAAGCGAATAACTCAAACAGCATGAGGAGGAATCTGATGCGGTGTTCTTGCAGGACCTGTATCTTTGCAAGAAGGCTATTTTTAACATGCAGAGCAAGGCATAAAATCAAAGAACGAGAAGGTAGAATCCTTACTGTCGGTAGTGCTGGTGCAGATGCTCAAGATATGGCGCTTGTCAGTACCTAGATGCCAAAAACCTAGAACACAGAAATTTGTTGGCCACAAAGAAACTTCTAGGATTGCTAGGAAGCCAGCAAAAGCTTCGAGAACACTGAAGAAGCTAGCTGCAAACATCCGGTGGAGGACCAAGATTGGTTGGCTCCTCCATGATGGTTGTTGAATCACCGTGTGTTTTGACTTAGCTTCGAGGCAAGGCCGTGGCTGATAACGGCCCCGAAACGTTTTGGCTGATAACGGCCCGGAAAGGGTGTAATGTAATTATATGTTTGGATTGGATAACCACGGATTTGAGATCTTATTTTAATCCACTTATATGCTTCATCGAAGGACTGATGCGAGCGCGAAGTAGACGATCAAAATTTAGGGCAAGAGTGGCGGCGGTCACAATAGGGAGATTGCGAGAGTTTGCCAGTCTGTTCTCTTAGGAATCCGGTTGTCTGCTATTAGCTGAGAAGCAACAGCGTCAGTTAGTATTTTTAGCTTCTCGGGTTTTTGAGATGCTGAATACCTGACGAGTTGCAACCTGCCCAAATGCGGAATATGGACGTTCTTTCCAGATTTTGGAATGAAAGTTGCAGCATAAAAAAACCTGCGTAAGGATGGATGTGGGGATAGATGAGCTCAGGGCGCTGGTCTTTGCTTCCATGCCCGCTGCGTCCAGGAAATCAATGCTTCCTTCAGCTGAAAATGCATCACATATGGATTCAGGGAATGTACATGGGGAAAAGGAAGATGGCGAACTCTCGGATGATGGTGGTGTATCCGATATTCAGGTGAATGCTACTGTCAATTAATGTTATTCATCTATCAGGGATTCGGTCTACTGTCTTTTGCAGCAAATAACCTAATTCTCACCTAGATGGGTGCATGAAAATAAATTTGGTTATCAAGTTCCACCCATTATTCGGTTTCTTGCTGCATGGTGTATAATTGATAGTATTGAGTCCTGTTTACTTATGCAGGATAATGGGCGTGCAGATTTTGACTCATCCTTCATTGGTAAAGATGACGCTGTAAATGATAGAAATGACACCTCTATCTCAGACGCCTTGTCAGTACATTCAACGATGGCCCCTGTACAACCCTCTCTGCTGTTGCCTCTGTTGGTTGAGCAGGCACCTGTGAGCGTCTCTGGCTCAATTGAACAGGAGAGCTCATCTATTGTATCTCCATGCAGTGGATCTGGTAAATGCTCTATTTTTTCTTTCCCCTTTTGTCTACACGTACATACACGTTGGCATGTGTTTCTATGAATACGTGTAAGAATTTGATACGTTAATCAGTGGATGGTATATATAGCATACAGCTTTTGGTGTTAGCTTTTCCTTACTATTTTTTATCATATGCATGTGTATGGACCTGTGAATTTTTTAGAACTAGTTCTTCTGTAGCAGAGTTTCCAGCTTCACTATCGTATTATGCAGTTCAAGCACTCACAATTCAGGCCGACAAAGCAAGAAATGAGTCAAATGTGGAACTACAAACACAAGTAGGTTTCTTATCTTCAGATTTGTAGTTTGCGGACTGGTGGTGTGTGACAATTGATATATATATGATATTTGGAACTTTGCAATTAGTTTCTGAAAGTGTTCTTTCGGACTGGCTTTGGCAAATCAACAAATTTAAGATGATTTTAAGGAACGTACTATGCATGACATGATTTTAAGCTCATCTAGATCTAAGATTAAGTTAGGCCCATATCATAACAATAGGGACAGCTAATTGAAGGTTCATTTGGAAATTGAACGTTTTTGGACCAAAGCATTTATTGGCATCCATTCAAGACTGGAAGGAACCCATAAAATTTTATGAGTGGTTTTGAAAAATATCGAAGGGCAGATGCTAGAAATAAGAAACAGTTTGGCTTTTAAGTCTGAGAAAGTCTGCTTAGATTACAGCATTGTACTGGGGGGATATGATGCTATGGTTTGCTTGGTTTTATATTTTTCCAAATAAAAGGCATGGCACATTTTCTAAACTATAAAATGTGGATCTGCAGGAAACGAACGCAAAACCTGTTGGAATAATTGCAAAGAATGTGTTAACATCAAAACATGGCTCATCTAATTATGTTTCCCGAGAAGAAAACGTTTCAGCAGTAATATCAAAAAATCGAGCCTCACTTCTAGCTCAATCCTTCGCTCGTGGAAGGCGCGTGGGAAGGACTGATGCTGTTTCTAAGTTTCCTAGTTATTGGAATTCAAAGTCAATGCATACCGCCATAAAAAAGAATGCTGCATCAACTCCTCTCCATTTGCAGTCCCCTACTGCCTCTCTGCCAGCTTCAGGTGAGTTGTTTTCCAGCCAGGCGTTATTCAAAATGGCTGCTGATGGAACCATTGTACATGTAGCATGTATGGGAGGCATATATCATACCACAATGAGACTTGTTATTAATCCTGTACTTTCTTTCTTTTTTAGGATACTCCAGTTTTCCACTTTGATATGTTCACCCTTTTTTTACAGGGTTAGAGCGGCCGCAAGATCTTGTAAATGTGTCCAGAGAGGTGGATGCACTTTTGTCCAATGCACGAAATCTGCCATGTCCAAGAACTCAAGGAAATGACCTCGTAATTAAATTTTCTGAGGAGGACAGCGACAGTGATGAAGAAGAGTCTCTTGATGCTGTACAGCCTGGTGCTCCTGGGAATCAAATACCCCGAGCCATTCATCCTATCATGTCTCAAAGCACTGATGTTGCTGCTCACGGTGCTTCAGACTTGACATCAGAAATTAGTCGCATAAAAAAGCAGATTGCAGCTTTTGAGCGCTTGAAAGGAAAACCTGTAAAGCCTCCCCAAGGCAATATTACCTCGCACTCGCAACTTGTTAAAGGCCACACAGTAATTAGTGATCAGCGCAATTCAATTGTGAGTTTGGATGTTCTTCGGCAGAAGATTGCAACAAAGGAAAGCTTGCTTCAGCAGCAGAAAAGTCACAAACAAATTGAGAAAGTGGCCAATGGCGTGGCTAGTAATACTGGTGGACGAGGTGTTAGATTCTCAACTTCATCCACCGCGCTATTGAAACGAAAAGAGACCACAGAGTGCAAGTTAACTACGCCTGTCCCTAAGGATGGCTTGGAAGATAAAAGGGGCCATTTGAAACATGGAGGTGAACAGCAGAGCTTCTATCCATTAGTAGACATTCAGACAAAGCAGAATCCTGCTGATCCAGCAGATCAGAGGCCTGCTAAGCGAAAGCGATGCGAAGTATCTGAGATTGATAATCTTTCAATTCCTCTTGCTTTTGGTGAGAAGGTGAAGTGTCAGAAAACCCTGAATCAGGTCTCACATGTGGGTTCCATGGTATCTGAAAGAGGTGATATGGCAAGCATAACCATTCCACGTGCAGGAGCCGTAAAAGAAGCTTTGCCAGGCTCAACTGTTCTAAATAACCAAGTTAACTATGAACCAATCACGAGCATCACCATTCCACCTGCTGTTGGACGAATGGCAGGTGAAATTTCGATGGACCAACTTAATGATGATGTGGTACTCACACAAGGGGATTGCACATTACTGGCATATGGGAACAATGTCGTAAAAGGGTTAGACAATCTAAGCACTGTCAGTATAAATCATTGCAGCCCCTCAAGTACTCCTAATGATGCTGTTGTTGTGCGTGAACAATGTCTCCTGAAAGAGCAGTCAATAGCATCAACTTTACGGCCACCTTTAGGTCCAAATCTAGATTCTTTGCATCAAATGCTTAAGGATCTACGAGAAGATGAACAAGCAGTTGATAAGGAATTGGAAGAGGCGAGGAAAAAAAGACGGAGATGTGAACTTCAAGAACAACTTGCCAGGAGGAGTTATATGGAAGCAAAAGAGGCTCTTCATATGAGCAATTTAAGGTGTGATTTTCTTTATCAGAAAAGAGAGATGCTAGATGCACAAATTAGGTCAGCTGAGCTGTCACAGTTTTCTTCAAGGGGTTCCTTTGAGCATTCTTCCCTGGCAATAGGGGAGCCTATATTTTCATACAGCCATCATGTCAATGCTGTTCCTTCGGACCACAGAAAAGTAGTTTCCAACAATTCAAAAGAAAATTTACGTGCAATAGTAACCACTGTGCAGTCTAGTACGCTGCCTTTTCATGAGAACACTACACAACGGGATACAACTGGAGGAGGTGAAGTATGGAGGAGTGCCACTGATAGGATTGGGCCCTCGACAGATCTTGGCACCTGCCTTGTTGTCCCCAAGAAGGCTACTGATGTCTTAGCTTGTGGGAGTGGAAACGAAATCCAACATTCATCAATTCAACCATCCATTGATAAGACCTCGTGTGTCGGAGTACCACGTATTAATGGTCTCAAGGATGCCGAGAAACATCAGTTTGCACCTGAGATAAGTGTAGATTTAAGGCATGCAGTTCTAGGTGCCGAGAATATTGTCTCTGAAGACGTCGAGCATTTAGGTTGTAACCAACATGAGCAACTTAAAGAGATGACAAACATGGAAGAGAATGGTTTGATTGAACATGATTCTATGAGCTGCGATATTTTTCAAACAGATCAGAAGGCTTCCACTGGGGTGGAATCCGAGGAAAGTGATAGAAGCTCTGGTGGTATGAATATCTCATCTATTTTTTCTGTTATTTGAAAGGTTTTTGTATCACAGAACGTTGTTCTTTTTCCCAGGTGAGGACGAAATGGAAGCTTCTGTGCATATTAGCACCAAATATACCTCACCTGTAGCCTCTATGGTAATTAGACGTCATGAATTTTAGTGAATTTACTTGTTCTTGGTTTATGATTTTTTTTTTTTCTGGTTTTGGGAACCCTAGCTTGTTGATGAGGACACAAGTGTTAATGACATGCAAGGCAGCTGCTATGAGCAGTTACAGGAGAACATAGACAATACAAACCAAACAGGACAAGAAGATTGCTTTGTTGAAACACTGGAAAACGTGAACACTTCGGGGGAAATGATGGCTGTCATGTTGTCAGAAAAACAGGAGGAAACAGAACACCTAACGCCAGAGAACATGGAATTAGAAAGCATGGACTCTGTCTTGACAGCTTCTAATATGGAGGAGAGTGCTGTTTGCAGTAAGCATTTAGCTACCGCAGAAAGCAGAGATGGTGTTTTAGATCATCAAGGTCCAAATAGGACCACTTTTTATGGTGTAGACCTTGGCAGGATATGTTCAGAATTAACGATTGTTTTGAGATGTGTCTCAAGGAAATTGGGCTTGCATTTAGATCATGTCCTTCCTCTGAGTGAAGGAGACCTGCCAAATGTAGAACTTGGTAAGTACTCTCATTATGAAAGTCCCCTCAGCATGTTTAAGGGTTACAGAATTTGCCCTCACTTCTCCCAATACGAGTCTCCGACATGGAGCAATCAGATCAATCCCTTCAGACCTCTCTGTAAATTTGAGCATCGTGGAAAATGTAACGATCAAGATTGTCCTTGGCAACATACTCAGGATTATACAATCAGTTCGACTCAAGCTTTGCTTCAGTTACAAAATTACATAGGTTCAGATGCACAAAGTAACAACAGTGATGTAGGTTGGAACACATCTAAGCGTCTTGTTTCAGATGCTCTCAGTAAATGCATGGCCTCCCAGCATAGACCCAAATGGAAGTGGGATGTGAGTGATGTTAGAATACCCATTTATCGTATTGGGAACTATGTAATTACCCCTGAACAAGGCGTGTGGAGAACATTGCAACATTTAAAGGCTGCTTTAAAGCTAAATGGTCATCTGGGGTTTTTGTCTTCAATATCTGTACAAAGACCAATTGCACATGATATGCCTTGTATTCTTGGTCGGTCTGCTCAAGTGGCATTTGTTGAGTATAGTGCCCATGAAGAAGGTTACCATGGTTCCGATGTCGAAGTTGTCAAGGATTGCGAAAAATATCTTGAGGTACACTTAACGTCAATGTATGTTCAAAAGAGTTTAGTTAGTTTATTTATTTTTTTGAGAAGGTTGACTCAGCTGTTTATAATAGTCTACGATCTTGCTACTTATCTTGGATTAGGAGTTAAATATATATAGGAGGTAGTGTAAGACGAGATATTTGATAGTTTAAATAATTGTTTTTTAATAGCTTCTTGGCACGATTGTAAACTGGTTCTATTTTTATAGTGTTTCTGAATTTGTGCCTTTCTTGATGGTAGGCATGTTCACAAGAATCGAAAGATGTCGAGCAGTCTTTGGACATCGCTCTCAGCACTATAGAATATGATGTAGATCATGATGATGCAAGTCGTCATAAAAAGGTTAGGAATGCTTGGCCGTCTATGTACTGTCTTTCATCTGCAGCTTGAACCCATTCAAATAGTAACTTACTAAGCAAGTGTATCGGGCATTCAGTTGCTACTATATTAATAACTGGGCCCTTTTTTCTGTCAGAGTTCATTTCATGGATATTGATTTATGTCTAATCAGCTTGTTAGGTTACATGAATTATGGGCATCATGGTAATATTTAGTCCCATCAATTACAGGCACTATTCGTTCTATCACGTGCTCTGCGGGATCATCCTTCATCTGTTAAGCTATGGGTAGTTTATTTGAGCTTGTACCATAGACAACATATTGAGATTCGAAAGGACGACATGTTTCAACATTCGGTAAATGCAGTATTAGATTGTCTATAGTTGTTTCTAATCTTTTCTAAGGAGTTTTCTATTTTTAGATACAATGCTGCAACGGATCCTATGAGCTTTGGTGCTTATATATTAATAGCAGAATTGATTTGCTGTCAAAAGTGGAGTCGTACGAAATGGCTATTGTAGCATTGTGTAATTCCATGGATATTGATGGTAATGAACAGAGTTCCTGTATTTTAGACATAACTTTGAAGATGCTCTACTGCATGTCCATGTCTGAGCGGACACAACTTTATATGGACTGGATAATTGATTTGATACGAACTGCTTCAACCCATGGGGTAGAAAACACAAGAGCAAGTACTTTGAGCTTGCTAAAACACTTGAAGGTTTCTGAGCTATGCATTTTTTGGGTTTCTTGTGCTTATCTGCTTGCTTATAATCGCCTTCCAGATAACATTGTTGAGAGATTTGGTTGCAAGCAGCTTCTTACTTTTGACCTGAAGTGGGAACATGCTCCAATTCATAGAATGGCCTTGGACGTTGGTCCTATTAAGTTGTTGAATACCGCGACATCCATGGGACTCGGTTGTCTTCCTTTTGAGTCCCATCAACCTGCATTGGAGTTTCATGATTCAAGAGCAAAGCAAATTCTTGCAGTCAATTATGTTCAATGCATAGCTGTCTGTGATGGACCACAACATGCATTATCATTAGCCTGCGATTTACTCACTTTATATCCCATATGTGTGGAACTGGTGCTTGTTTCTGCTCGAATGAAATCTAGCCTTGGAGACTTTAAAGGTGGCCTGGACGTCTTTAGGGCTGCTGTGTCTGAATGGCCAGATAGTATTCCAGGTATCCAACGGTTGTGGAACCAGTATGCTGGTTGTGCTCTAGAATGGCAAGGGGAAAATGCCACATTGCTTGTTTTGGCGACTTCATCGGGGCAAACTCATGCAACAGGATGTACTGAACTTGGAATGAAGGAAATTGAAGCATGTGCTGACAGCATGAGGGCTGCTTGGCAGTCTATAGCATTGACTGCACAGCACAAGGTTTCATGTACAAGAACAAATTCAGTGGATTACAGATCTGGGAGGGTGTATGATCACCAAGATGGTGTTTATGCACTTATTAACCTTGCTCTTTTTGAAGTCCTTATTGGTGATATAGAAGCTGCACAGATCTCTTTGGAAAAATGTTTAAGAATTGCTACAGACGAGGACCTTAGACAGTGCCAAAGGGAATTTAGTGTGTTCCAATTTTATCGTCATGCAAACCATGAAGGCGTGGAGTGGACAGATTTTTGCAGAAAAACGAGTACTCTTTTGGATGGTTGCTATGCACGATGGCAGTTCACCACTAGACTAGTATCTCTAAATGCCAAATTTTTAGGAACTATTGAAAAAAGGCGGTGCCGAACATTTGTACATCGGTTGCTTGGGCCATCTCCATCAGATAATTTTGTCGTAAATACTGTATTGGACTCTTTGTTCGGTATTGATATGCTTCCAGTTAATCTAGCCTCTTTTGAAGAGATGTCAGATTTTGTAGGAGGCATCCTGGAAGTATATCCTGCAAATGCTCCTTTGGCTCTGTCATTCTGCAAGTTCACTAAGACGAGAATAGGCACTCTTAAATACCCGGCGTCTCTAGCTGCTGCAGTTCATGCAGTTTCACTTCTAATCACAGCACTGATGTTTTCTTGTCCAGCGGCCCCGGAATCATTTTGGGTAGAAGCTGGTTCTCTCCTTGAAGACATTGAGTCAGGATGTGCTCTCCGTGATCTCTATTATAATGCATTGGTTGTTTATCCCTACTCTGCTGCGTTATGGAGGAAATACATAGCTTGCTGTGGTGACCGTGGAGATGCAACGATTGCACTTGAAGCTGCAGAAGAACGAGGCATCGTCATTAAGTAATGATCCTGGAGATAAGACTGCACAGTCTGGCTGAAACTCAACCATACTTCCGGGGCAATACTGCGGCTAATGTGTCGTTTGTTGTCTTTATACTTCTGTTAGGTTATTTATTTGTTTGATTTTCTCATTCTATTTCTAACCTTCCGCTGGAGCATAGCATTAAATCTATTTTCCTTTTTTGTTCATTTTTACAGGCATTTTTGCAGCTCTAAAGGATGTCACAAATTATCTCCTCATGTAAGGTTGCTCGTCAACAGGTTTTATCTTGAAAGTATTATTATGGTTTTTTGTTTTCATTTTCTCTTACAATTTTTGGAGCTCGAACAAATGACTGCAATGTTCACAGGACTGTCAGGAAGTGCCGCTGCTCCTCTTCTAAATTGTTTGTACATCAATGGTTTCCTTGAACATGTGCGAGTCTAACAGATGCAGATACCAGACATGGATGCAATGCATCCGCATCCGCGTCGACATCACTATGTCCTAGTTTAGGTTGTGATATAGCCTGTATATTTGTACAATTATTCCAGGTGAGCAGAGCTGGTAATTTCTGGAGGCAGGCTCCAGATATCCAGGCAGGTGGAAATGTCCAGCGGAAGGGCCTACACCAATTTTGTAGTGTTGTGGCATTGCAATTTCTGCTTCATGCTAATTTTTTCCCACGATGTAAGGGGCGGGTTAGCCATTTGGCATATTCTTTTATGAAAAGATGAGTTTTTCCGAGTATGATGGTTTTCTTGGATGTTGTGCAACATTCCACTACTTGCGTTGCATTTGCCAAATTAGAAAAATATGTTAAAAGATGTATAACCGTTGGGCTGGGATGGAATCTTTCATTGAGGGACCATGAGTTCAGAGAAATAGATGAATTTGGTGGTGCCATGTCTTTGGCCCATCCATGGCGGGAAAATTTCTGGCAGGAGGCGGCTACATTCGAATTGGTTAAAACATCGAAAAGATTCAATTAAGGGTGGAATTATACTATAGGATGCCCTACCAGGAACCTTTTTTGCACGAATTGGATTGTGGTGGGTTCATGATATCACCAATCTTGAATTGCTTTTGGATCCAGAAGTTTGCATGCAATGCAAACAAGTCTAATCTACCCGGGCCTGATTTCTTTTGTGAAGTTGCATTCCCAGCAGGGTTATAGATTTCTGGTTGGCACCTCATTGCTGTTTGCTACATAGAGAGCGTGATTCCACTGTTAGTGTGTAGTGATATTTTCTCCCATCTCATCGGAAGGACACTTACACCACATTTGGCATTTTTTCCTTGGGATGCTAAAGACCTTATAATCTACCTCAGGTTTCCAGCATTAGGAGGTTATAATAATGTATATTTTCTTGGTTTTACGACACCATTGTGTAACTTGTATTCTGCATTTCCTTTTGCATATATCTTAAATAGTAAAACTCATGTTCTTGCACATCAATTATTAACATACATATAATCAGATGGGGCCCCAAATTAGGTGAGGGGTAAGGTTTTTGTAATGGTGGGGCTATTTTGAAGGAAGGGGGTTTTTTATTTTTCCTGGTTTTTTATTTTTCCTGAGTTTGCATTGTGCGCGAATAGCAGCCCTTGTGCGTGCACGGGGCTTCTAAAATTGGTCTGAGCATGTCGTGTTCTAGGTGCTGCAGTGCGCCTTCACTGTGCAGGGTGCGATGGCATCAGCGACGTATGCAACGGCAGGTAAGGTTTGAGCTTCGGGGTAAGGATCGTTCCTCACTGTTCAAGTGCAGTTTTTGCTGGGCCATTCCTCCCTGTTCTATTCTGCTCTATCCCTTGTGCTTGCTGGGCCGTTCCTAGACCCTAACGTGCTTGGCTTCTGCGGGTAGGAGCCGGATTTGACCCTAATGGGTCTGCTCAAAGTGAGGCAAAACGGGATCGAAGGCAAGCGACCATCAAGGTCGAAACAGATGTGAAAAGCTAGGCCCACGCTTAGTTTATGACTCAGGCAAGCAGCCCTTTTTCTCTGAACTGATCATTAGGGAAGGCCAACACGAATTGGGGTTCTGTCGGAACTTTGGCACTTTAGAATCTGCACAGGCTTCCATCTCTTGAGGCAGCTTGTTTCCTGGTGTTTCTGCAGGCGCGAGGACAGATTCGGCAGAGCATATCTTTGGATTCCATGGTTTTTTTGGATTCCAGGGGTTCTAGTGGAAAGCATGCATCTGCATCCCTGTTTTTATGCTTCGCTAATGTGGACTAGTGGGTTCAAATCCCACGAACTTGTGTCTACTGTGTTTGTTGGCTTCTGCCATTGTAGATTCTGCAGGAAATAGATTTATGTTTGCATTGTAATAGAAGCTCTTCCTTATTTGCAATTGACTGTGTCTTCTCTCTCTCTCTTTTATTGATCCAAATCTCGGATGGAGGTCAACAAAACGGCATGCAAAGTTCTCTGGGTATGGAATTAGTGTGTCCACAGTGCTCATGGCTATGGCTGTGGTGCGTTTCCTGTGGCGTGGCTGTGGTAGGTTTTGTTATGTTTCAAGAAGGCCCAATGGCTTTCTTTGTTTTGGATGTATTTTAGATCCTTTGGGGAGCGTTCTAGAATACGGGGGTCTGAGGTGTAAATTCCTAGGCCCTTGATCTGGCATAATGCCAGGCATATTCGGGGATCCAATGATCCAAAAAAAAATTTAAGTGATACACCCATTAAGTGACACCTCCAAAATATAACTTGAACAATATTACTATTTGCCCTTGTGTTTACATATTGGAATGCATTTAGCCCTATTGGGGCTTTGAAATATGTAGTCTTGCATTTCCCTTTGCATATTTTTGCCCTTTGCATATATCCTTTTTTTTTTTTTTTGAAGAACTATATCACAAATATATTAAAAGAATAAGAATGGTACAAATCGAGTGCGGAGGAGGAAGAGCTGCCCCAAAGGGACTTGCTACTGTTCTATATTTTATCAGCGATATCAGAGCCATGACCACCCGCTTTGGAGCATCTCTATTGAGCGCCGTAGAGGTTTATAATGGTGGATTTGGCTTTCAAGTATGGAAATCCAAGATCAAAAGGATTCTGAAATTAGAAGGATTGTGAGATATTGTGAAGCCGCCAAAAGGAGCAGATAAATTGCAAGAGGCGATGGTGAGGCTTGAAGTTGAGTGATGAGGAAGTGAAGAAAGAGAAGGATAAGTCCAAAGGCAAGGCTGGCACATCTGATACAGTAGGAGCTACCTCAGCAAAGATTAACGAGGCAAAATGTATTATTTGTAGTAAAGTAGGCCCTAGTATTCTGCTGAAGTTGCAAGGATTGTCTCCGCAAGATATGTGGTTATATCTCCTTAAGAATTTTGAAAGCAAGTCCTCATCACAGATTGATGTTTTAGAGAAGGAATTAAGACGTCTTAAATATCATGAAGGTGATAATTTGGAGGTTTTCTTTCAAGCCTTTCAAGCCTTACCATCGCCTCTTGCAATTTATCTGCTCTTTTTGGGGGCTTCACAATATTCAACAATCCTTCTGATTTCAGAATCCTTTTGATCTTGGCTTTCCATACTTGAAAGCTAGATCCACCATTATAAACCTCTACGACGCTTAATAGAGATGCTCCAAAGCGGGTGGTCATGGCTCTAATACCATTGATAAAATATAGAACAAATTTCAGCAAATATATTCAAAGATTCACTTCAATAATACTTGTGCACAAGGCGATTCACCGCAGCAGAATCATTCCAGGTAGAAAACCCAGAGCGCACATATATAGGCGATTCAGCGCAGTTAATCAGATCTGGCTAGAAAGAGCCAGAGCAAACATGAAACTCTGCCATAAAATTCCACAGACTCGTATCACAAGCAATCAGGAGCTCTTAAATTTCGGCTGCACCAACACTCTTGATTTGATTTCGGCTGCACCAAATAGCAATCCGGCAGATCTTGGTATATTTTGACCTGCTCCAACAAAAAGTAGACCCGCACAAACAATCCGGCACCTTCTGCACAACTCCTGCCACAAATTCGACAATCAGATGGATTCGTTTCGTCTGCACATAACCAATTACGACGAAAGGAAAACAAGGTTTCTTCACAATTTCTTTACCTATCTGGAAAAGCTAGCAAAGGATGAACCAGAAACAGAGGACAACAAAGATGAGGCAGATGTGGGAGAGGAAGGTGCACCTTCGGGAATAGCCCCGGAGCATGAAATAATGAAGAAAGTAGAGTTACCCGCCAACTTGGAGCATCTGATACTTTCAATGTACATGACTATGACAAAGGCTCGGACAGGTTAATAACAGATCTCATTAATCCCGACACGGTGGACCCTATTCAAAGAGGTATGGCAAGATTCGGGAGTTCTAATCCATAATGACAACAAATTGTAAAACACTATTCTCTGCCACACTGTGCCCTTTTCTTTTCAACGAAAATCTTATTTTATAGTCATCTTCCAGTGTCGGTGCACATCTTACTTATTGCCACATGTCTATATCATGCTTGTGACATGACAATATTTCAACACAAAATATAACTTGATCAATATTACTATTTCCCCTTGTATTTATATATTGGAAAACATTTAGGCTTTGAAGTATATAGCCTTCCTAACGGTGAATCAAAACTAAACAAAGGAATAGAAGAAATTAACAAGACAAGAATGGAATGGAATGGAACGTATTTTGTAGACCAATTGGCCTATGGGACCCAAACAAAGAGAAAACAGCAAGCGTATTACGACCAGGATGAAAAAACCCCCTCCCTGAAGGATTTTCGAAGGAAAAACCTTGGCAACAAAATACATGCTGGTATATTGTACATCAAGATCCCATCATAACCCAGACGGTTAGAGCCGAGGCTGCTCGTCCATGACTTCCTGAAGGTATGATCCAAGAGATCCCATTGAGTTAGTGCTCAACAGAAGATGCAGCGGCTGGTTAGGCACTATCAATTGGTGCAAAGCACCACGGATTACCCAAAAATGCCATGGGCAAATCAACAATATACATCTACAGTACAACTAGCAATACCTTTATAGAATCTTCAAACTCAACAAATTGCTGCATCTCCAATGTTTTAACATGTCTGAAACCAATATAGCAACATGGATAAATCATATTAAAGTAAAAGACATATGATTTATAACTACTTCGTGTACTTGTGAAAAAAATAGCAAACTTTAAAGATACTATAATGTGATAATACTCATGTTAGTTTGGTATAATATGAGCTACTAATGCAGTGGAATTCAGTGGGATCGTTTCCCAACCTCAAAATTCCCATGAGCTTTGCAAGAGCTAAGAAGTGTGGTCTAGCCACAAATTTTGGGCTCAGGGAGAGTCGTAAGCAACTCTTTAGCTTCTGTGACAAATTCTGCACGACTCAGAAGATCTAACTATGGAATTACAATGGAACACATTTGGCACGGTACCATGACATTCACTCATTCTAAAGAACCAGACATCAAATTCAAAGAGATTCTATAAATACCTCTACTAGTCTCACGAGAGCTAATAGGGTTACTCCCAATATTACCTTTGAACTCCAATTTAAATAAGCGGAAGTTGCAGTTCACCCATTATCTGATGAAGTGGAAAAACTTTCTAGATACGCATAGACCAACATATATAAGAACATGGACACCCATATCAGCACAACAATCCCATGGTAAGAGGATCGGGATCAAGGGGTTCTCTCCTTTGACAACATCAGGAAACAACTTAGACTACTACATCGATCTATGCCCGCTTTTGAGTTTTGCGGCATGGTGCATGTCGTGAGGGCAATGTTTAAAGGGATATGCTTGGATTTTGATTAAGTTATTCTTGAAAGTCAAGCCTCAAACAATAATATACTAACAATGAAAAATAGGTGAATGCATTTTCTATTAGTGTCATGGATAGTAAAAGTCTCAAACAGATTCCTATGTGAAGGCTAGAATGTACCTTTGCTTCTGAAGTGTGAGACTTGGTACTTGATTATGGCTTGATTAAATAAAGGTTATTGCATTTCCATTCTTGTGGAAAATGTATTTGAGGTGATGGGGACTGTGAACTTAATGGGACGACAGTATCTGCAAGAACTATAAATGAAATATGATTAGATGTCAGGATATAAGTACACATGTAAAACAAGTATTACACTCCGGACTATCAATATGGTTGGTATGTCTATCTAATTCAACAGAAGGGATCTTAGACTTCTGAATGACTATACCACATACATTTCATACATGTTGTTGTGCATCATAAGGCAAAGCATTACTCATGAGTTTTGCTATAACTTGTTTAGTACGAAATGCTACACTAGTGATCATATCAAACATGTTGCCTTTTTTTTTTCTAGAAGGTAAGAGTCTGTATTTTCTGTTGATGAAAAATCTACATACAGTCGAGCCCAATACAAGAAAGCACTTCTCAAATTCATGTTTAATTGCTTAGGCTCTAATGACAACTACAAAAAATAAATCAGATACAATAGTCTTCTCAACATCTTCCCTTCATGAAGGGTACTATAAGAGTTAGCTGCCATCTTCACTACTAGGGAGGTACTAGCAACAACAACTATAGGAGGCGGACTAGTACTCATGTAACCACCTTCAAAAATTGGTCTAAGATAGAAAGTGTCAAGCCTTGAATGTCATTCAAATCACAAAACAACCATGGAAAAGCATTAATCCACTGCTAAATACTGGTCCCGACGGATTCATCTATATATATTTTGGATATGGCATCTGCGTTCCTAGGGTCATAAATAAATCCCTTATACCTTCTCATACATCCCAATCATCCCTTATATTTATAACCCATAAAGTATTTCTACATACCCCATATCCATGAAAAACGTTACTTAATTCACCTAATCTAGTGAAAATATTGTCTATATACGATTAAAAATAAGAACCTGGTTAAAAATGAAGAGCCCTTTGTGTATCTCCTATGCCACCAAACAAAAAAAGTGTATTCTGTGGAGTAAGTATACGTACATCATTAGTAATAGAAAAACCCATTTCTTCCACGCTGATGGTTTTTACACAAAACAAATGTGAACTCCCCTTGATACTGGTGCAAAAGCCTGATGAACTTTCTCTTCCGAAAGTGGCAATCCGACCAGGGCAATGTGCAATCTAGCAAACCATAGATTTAACCATTTCCGAAACTGGCCTGCGTGATGGGGGGTCTTGGTGTGGTGCCAAACAGGAAGCCATGGTCCATCTGGCATTTCGGTTGGTGAGTTGGGCAGACAAGGTTGGCTGCATCTCGGTGATTAATCCTTTGGCGTTAGTTGTTGACCCGGTGGAGAGGGAGATCAATGCGAGCGACTTTCCTACAGGATGAATAGGACAGTAATGGATCTTCGTCAGTTTCATTCTGATATTGTCTATATTTAGGAGCATAGGTGCCATAGGGGTGTCAGTATTTGGTCCTTGGAGGTTGGATTTGTTATTTGTGGAGTTATGTTGCGGAGTGTTGAGGTATCTCTGTCCCTTCGGGGCAGTTCTTTTTCCTCCTCACTCGTTTCTATAACATTATCATTTTTTTAATATATTGGTAACTCAGTACAAAAAAAAAAAAAAAAAAAAAAACTCTAGAATTAGGTGTTTGAGAGCACTTAATTTACACATGTTGACTGTGTTATAAGCATTTGATCTATCTTGATCATTCGGAATCACTATGTCTTCAACTCTTTTAGCTCCTCATTGCCATCATAGAAGGGGGATAATCTGACGATGGTCATCATCCACATGCAAAAGAACAATGTCATTAGCAAGGTACACACATATGACCTCTTGGTTATGTCTGACTCTCCCTAAGATATGTTCATAAAGTTATCTTAAATGGCTCTTCTATATGTACGACACGTGTCATTGATGCACCTAAGCTAAGCGGTATTCTGCATGCCTGCTAAGTGGCACCCATTCACCTATTGTAAGTGTGGCGGCCATACACTATTGTAGTTCATGCAATAGGGGAAGAGATGTTTAAGGATAATAGAACAATTTTGGTTCAACGCTAGTCGCGAGCCTTTGCTTATTCCAGTGTCCTGTTGTCTTGCACCATTTATGGTTTTGTTGTACATATCCATGCTTTGAACATAATTCTTAATTCTTTCGAGTATTTCTTGTTTTCCAGTTTGTAAGTTTTTGATATTTGTTCCCTAGGTTCATGATATCCCATGTGCCATTGTTTGGTGGCGTGAAATTACAGTAGTTAGAAATTACAAGAAAAAGATAAGAAAATAAGAGGTTTTACATTGACAAACTGAATACATAAGTTTACATTAGTTACTCATCTCAAATGCAATTGTTCTAGTTTGTTTAAAGATTGCATTTGGACTAGCCTAGTGCATCCATATGGAAATTGAGAAATAAGTGTTGGTTGTTATCTTTCTTGTTGCTTAATATGGGTTTTCTTGCATTTGCAAGTCTTGCTGACGTAGGATGAGTACATGCGGGCCTTCCCTCCCTCCTTTCTTTTTTCTTGGAAATCTTCCAAGATATCATGCATAAGAATATGCTACTATGAATATTCTATTGGGTCCCATACATACAATAATTGTCAATTCGATTAAGTTAATAACTATATAGAATAAGTCCTACTAGGTCCAGTTAGGTGGAATAATTGTCAATTCGATTAAGTTAATAACTATATAGAATAAGTCCTACTAGGTCCAGTTAGGTGGAACTATCGCATCCATGTGTCAATAATTATTTACCTATGCAAGAAAACCATCCACAAGTCATGATTATTTTCCAATACCCTATTTTTTTTACAGAAGGAGAATATTGCATCCCAATGAAGACGTTATTTCTATTACTCAAACGAATCTAAGAAGGGGATTCAAAGAATTTCAATAATCTTGGGTTATAAAGGGATATAAGGGGAATCAATCCTTGTAATCTGAGCTATTGGTTCTTATCAAATGTTACATCCTAATCAACAACGAGATTTTCTATCACTTTTTGCATGTCACCGGAAGATTCGAGTAGGTGCAAATTCTCCTAGTTTGTGGCCCATCATACGGCCTGTTTACATAAATGGGTAAATGTTCTTATCTGTTATGAACAATGACTGAAAGATTTCGAGAGACATGGAGGGGGGGGGGGAGAGAGAGAGAGAGAGAGAGAGAGAGAGAGAGAGAGAGAGAGAGAGAGAGC
>JAANSK020296934.1:0-10208 GCA_011763485.2 Isoetes engelmannii
AGATGATTCTGATGATTCTAATCATCGTAGTGATAAGAAGAAAGATTATAGGAAAAAGTTTCTAAACGATCTAGAGGAAGTTCTTAGTATTTGTAGAGGTGGTATCACACTCTTATAGTGGATAACTAAACTAAAATAGATGATTTCTTCCAAGAGCATGGCCACACGAAGAAACAAAAGTGGTATTGTGCACGAGGTGAATTAGAAGGTGAACCGTTTTTGTGGTGGTCTACTGTTCGCAGAAAGGTTTGGTTTGTCGTTCGAGTAGTTTCGCAAGAAGGTTGTAATTCTCTCTCCTTAATGTTGGTAACTTTTCAACTGGCCAGCCTTTCGATATTACATATTTTCCTCTTCAGCTTTGAGGTATGGAGTAGCTACAATGATCTGGCATAATACGGTTGCCTTGCCATGTTTCTGCTAAACACTATGAAAAACTAAATGCTGGCGTCCGGCTTAGATCCTCAAACATACACTTTCATTGGATGGTCTAGTACAACTAGTCTTTCAAGGATAATTTTTTAGCATTTTGATTCGACATAATAGACAAAAAGGTTTTCTATTTGCTAGAGGATGCAGTTTTTATTGTTGTACGGAACATCATCCCACAACATTTATATACTAAATCTCTTTCATG
Organism: Isoetes engelmannii; assembly: GCA_011763485.2. Lineage (NCBI taxonomy): Eukaryota > Viridiplantae > Streptophyta > Lycopodiopsida > Isoetales > Isoetaceae > Isoetes > Isoetes engelmannii. The sequence continues at coordinate 635 of JAANSK020296934.1, forward strand.
CTTACTTTTGATCAAGTCACTATTTATTTGACAATGCATGCAAATCTAAGCTCTCTCGAAAATAAAACCAGAAGTTTGAATCAGCTGCTATGATTTTATAAATGCCTTATGTAAAGACTCACTTTTAAATGTTGAGAAACAAAAGCTAAGACTACATAGCTTCCAAGCTTTGCTTCTAAATTGCAAACCAGCTGCCATTGAGGAGACAAACTTCCACACAAATTTGTAAGAGCGTGTCTTCAAAATATATTATAATGTTTCTGGTCAAATTTAGATTGTCTAGTTGCTTCATGATTGTTATGATTCTGAGCTTAACCCTTGGAATCTGTAGAAGCCACTCAGAGGAGGCCTTCTTGGACACAACCCATAGAGGCTAGAAAGAGGAAAAAAGCCATATAAGGCATAAGCCTTATATGTCAAGCCATCTTTAGTGAAAGGCCTTGATAAAAGGTGAAGGGAGAGTTAGCTATATAAGAATGACAGTTATATGGATCGGGAACGAGGAATCCTGAGACCACATGGTCAGCTCGATGGGGAGTTCATATTCGTTGAGCTCATAGGTTGGGTGGCGAGTTATTCACCATTCCTGCTGTTCTTTTGCCTGTGTTCATACTTCTCTTGTGGTTTTGTGTGGACATACCCTGGTCCAAATTGTTGTTCATAACTGTGGTGCTTTCACTAAGAGGTGAGAATTGTAAGCAGTTTGCAGCAAACAAGCAGAGCAAACTATGGATCTACTAGCAGAAGGAAACAATCACCCTGGCTCTTTGCATCAATGGGTCAGGAAGCTGGGCCACGAGCTGGCCTGGACTGAATAGCCGAAATTGCAAGCTGCCATTGGAAATAGAGCTTTTGTTGGATGCCTGGTTGAAAGCTGATGAGGAACAATTCAAAAGTTACAATGGTTAAAAAAAGAAAAAAAAAGAAAAGAAAAAAAGAGAGAAAAAAAGAAAAAAAGAAGAAGAAGCAAGTGACATCTCATATTCCAACAAATAAAAGTTCATCTAATAAGCGAGAATCCTCTAAAGGATTCTTTGGTGCTAGATGCATGGAAGGGGCGTGGGTTTCGTTCAAAGCTATGGTTGATGATTGGAAGATGGGTCATTGGAAAAGAGAATGCGGGAATTGTCATTCGAGATTAAAAAGCTCAATGACCATAAAGTAGCACGCCGACCTTGACATGACGAGTGAAGCGGTTATGTCGATTTAGATGCTCGAGGTTTGCCTAGGGGCAAATCGCCTACTGGAATCTTCCGGAGCAGGAGAAAGATTCCAATGATTCTAATCATCGTAGTGATAAGAAGAGAGATTATAGGAAAAAGTTTCTAAACGATCTAGAGGAAGTTCTTAGTATTTGAAGAGGTGGTATCACACTCTTACAATGAATAACCAAACTAAAATAGATGATTTCTTCCAAGAGCATGGTACACCGAGAAACAAAAGTGGTACTGTGCACGATGAGAACTAGAAGGTGAACCGTTTTTTTGGTGGTCTACTGTTCGCGGGAAGGTTTGGTTTGCCGTTGGAGTTTCACAAGAAGGTTGTAATTCTCTTTCTCCTTAATGTTGGTAACTTTTTAACTAGCTAGCCTTTTGATATTAGATATTTTCCTCTTCAGTTTTGAGGTATGGCATAGCTACAATGATCTGGCATAATAGGGTTGCATAATAGGTTTGTCTTGTCATGTTTTTGCTAAACACTATGAAAAACTAAATGCTGGCGTCTGGCTTAGATCCTCAAATGTATATTTTCATTGGATGGTCTAGTACAAGTAGTCTTTCATGAATAATTAGCATTTTGATTCGACAGAATAGAAACAAAACAAGTTTTCTATTTGCTAGAGGATGCAGTTTTTATTGTTGTAAGGAACATCATCCTACAACATTTATATACTAAATCTCTTTCATGCTTACTTTCGATCAAATCACTATTTATTTGACAATACATGCAAATCTAAGCTCTCACTCAAATAAAACCAGAAGTTTGAATCAGCTGCTATGATTTTATAAATGCCTTATGTAAAGACTCACTTTTAGATGTTGAGAAACAAAAGCTAAGACTAGGATAATCCATTGTAGCTTCCAAGATTTGCTTCTAAATTACAAACCAGCTGCCACTGAGGAGACAAACTTCCACACAAATTTGCAAAGTGTCTTCAAAATATATTCTAATGTTTCTGATCAAATTTATGATTGACTAGTTGCTTCATGATTGTTATGATTCTGAGCTTAACCCTTGGAATCTGTAGCAGTCGCTTAGAGGAGGCATTCTTGGACGCAACCCTAAAGTTAGTTATATAGGAATGACAGTTACATGGATTGGGAAGGAGGAGTCCTGAGATCACATCGCCACCTTGTGTATGCTAGCTCTAGCTCGGTGGGGAGTTCATATTCGTCTGCGCTCATAGGTTGGGTGGCGATTTATTCACATTTTCTGCTGTTCTTTTGCATGTGGCCATACTTCTCTTGTGGTTTTGTGTGGACATACCCTGGTCAATATTGTTGTTCATAACTATGGTGCTTTCACTAAGAGGTGAGGACTGGAAGAAGTTTGCTGCAAATAAGGAGAGAAAACTTTGGATGTACAAGCAGAAAGAAATGATCAACCCGGCTCTTTACGTCGATGGGTCAGGAAGTTGGGCCACGAGCTGGCCCGGGTTGAATAGCCGAAATTGCAAGCATGGTTGCATTCAGAAATAGAGCTTTTGTTGGACGCTTTGCTGTAGATGAGGAACAATTCGAAAGTTAGAATGGTTTTTAAAAAAAAAGGAGAAAAGAAAAACTAGCAAAAACGCGCAACATGGCGCTTGGGTAGCTTTAGGCTTGGACTCAATATATATTAAAGGTTGGATTAAAACCGTAATAGGCAATTAAAATATTGATTTTGATTTGGCAGTTTCTTGCTTTTGCTTCTTCTTTTATGATGTTGTTACTTCTTTCTTTATTTTGGATGGGTTGGCTATTAGGTTGTTTTATCCTTTAGTAGTGGCGTATTAATAGAATTTAGTCACAGGAGTTTTGCTTTTAGTGTCGTCGTATACATCAAGTTATTGGGCAATATATAATATAACGTATAGCCAACCCTATACCTTGATATTCTTCTAAAGGCATGATGCCAAATTTATAGTCAGAATGAAATTATATGTGTCTCAACAAATGTTTAGATGTTTGGAATCGATCAAAAGTAATTGCACCTCAGACTGTACCCCAATAGTAACCCTAAGAACAAATGGGATATCTTGTGAAATACACAGTTGCGTATGATATAAATAGACTCTAGCATTGAAAAACGAGATGGTTTAAGAAACATATACTAGAATTATTAATGTAGCAGTCCTCAAACTCGGCATCTACATGTTAAAGAGTAAAAATATTAAAGTGCCATAATAAAAAAGGCATCATTAAAACAACCGACTGCATTGACCGACTAATGACTAAGTACGATTTATCTACGTTTCAAGATCAGCAAATAAATCCGCTTCTTGAGACTAGTTGGAGGTGTTCCATTTCCGCATCTTGAGACTAGTTGGAGGTGTCCCATTTCGTGTATTTTAAGTCCACCTATCCCACTTGGTTCTTTCATCAGTCGTTCTCCATCCTTCCCCTTATAGATCACACGTCCCACCCCGGTGGTTGATCATTGAGCGTTGGAGGTTTGTGCAGTAGTACCAGGTTCTTGTTGCTTTCCGATCGTCTTGTTCTTTGTTGTCACGATTCTTTGGAGTTTGCGCCACAGTTGTGTTGTTACGGAGGTTTAGCATTGTGCGGGAAGTCCTTAGGGTTTTATCTATTTTGTGTTCCTGACAGGGTTTGCGTTTTCGTGTGAATCCCTTCTTGGATCTTATCCTCGGGAATACCTTTCTTTTGCCTTTTCTGCTCCAACATTTTAAGGGTCGGATTTGTTTTCTTGTTCTATTTTCTCACGTTTTGGTGCAGGATGGTCAAGTATGTGTCATGTCTACCCATGTTCGGCTTTATGATAGGCTTGGAGGTTTATTTGTTTGGGGCTTCATGGCGATTTATGGATTGGCGCTGCACCTCAACCCTGCTGTGGCCGGAGTGGTTTGGTCGGACTTGTTTGGCCTTTTGCAAGGCCATGGCTGGCTTGCTTTTGCCTTCAGCTTATTCTTTTGCTATGGCTGCTCTTGGTTGGTCGGCAGCCTCCAACACCTCCTGGCAGTGCCCAGGGCTGACCTGGGTTTTCTTCCTGAGGTCCTCTCTGCAAGTGGTTTTATGGGGAGACCTGCAGTCGGATTATACAGGTATAGAGGCATTGGGCAATTTGAACAATGGTGGTACTTGTGCTGTGTTAGAGGCATCTAGTGCTTGCGATGAGTTGTGAACTACTTATTGCTGCTAACCAATGGTTGAGTTAGGGGTTATCCTACTGACCTCTTTCTGCGTTTGTTCGCCCTATACCTTATTGCTTGTAGCTAGAGCAAAGATTAATGTTGAATGTTTTGTTTCCCTGCTAGTTCATTTCGCCAGAGATTTAGACCCTTATCGCATTTGTGTCCTTGCCTTATCCATGCCTTATCCCATTGATTCGCTTCATGGTCACATTTCCCCCTTGCACGAGACATTTTTGGTGTCGTGATGCTTTAAAGTTTGCGTCTTGCCTAAGTGGTGCATGTTTAGACTCCTAGATGGTGTTGTGTTGGTGTTCCTTATCTGGATGTCCGACCCATTACCCAAATATGTTGCATAAGCTGAACAGTTTTCCCATTAGTGGTACAGTAATTTGAGAGTGTTTCACAAGGAAGTTTGGTAGTTACTTGTTTTCCTTTTGTTGATTCCCATTTCCCTATTTCGTGCAATCGCATTTCTATTGCCAATTTCTATTGCCAAGTTAATCTTTTGTGGCTCCTATGTCGCGTTCATTCCTTTTTGTTGTTACGCTTGTTAGCTTGATGGCTTGGTGTGGCCGAGAGATCGGCGGGTACATGGCATTATTAACCCTTATAAATTATGTTAGGAGTGTCTAGAGGATATTTAGAGTTTACTGCTTGGCCCCTCGTTTACAGGCAGTTCTTGAAGTGGTTAGAGTTTAAGTGTGTGCAATATTTTACATGTCAAGGTCTAGTTGTTTGTCGAGTCTTGGATCACTCCCCTTGTCCTTGTGGTTTGAGTTGAGCCAAATCCCATTTGTGGCAGGCTCATGTTTAGTGGGTTTGCTTGTTTTTCTTTCTGCCTCTGTTGTCAGCAAGGTTTGTTGTGTTGTCTTTGTCGTGTCACAGCTAGGCTCTAGAAGTACGATTTATCTGCGTTTCAAGATCAGCAGATAAATCCGCTTCTTGAGACTAATTGGAGGTGTTCCATTTCCGCATCTTGAGACTAGTTGGAGGTCCACCTATCCCACTTGGTTCTTTCATCAGTCGTTCTCCGTCTTTCCCCTTATAAATCACCACCCACCCACCCTTCTCGCCCATCTGCCTTCCTATTTGTTAGTTAGGTATCTCGTCATTTTCCTTTTGTTGGGCCCTCGGCTCCTCTGTTGTGCCCTTGTGGATTGCCCTTCGCATCTTTTATCTCTTTCGATGGGTTTTTTATATGTTTTTAGGCACACTTATTTAAGTTTTACTTGCATCATTTTAGAGACATGCCTATTTTTCTTTTCTTATGCTTGTCTTGCACTTGATTGGGTTGCCTTCCATCTAGGTGTTCAAAGCATTTTTCGTAATAATTTGTTTGGTGCCCCTCGAGTTCGGGTTGGGGTTCATGGAATGATGTTGCTCTGGTCGTAGTCATACTAAGTGTTTATCTTGTTTTAATTTGTTAGAGTGGTGTCTTTGTGCCACATGAGTGATATTTTTGTGTGGGCCATCGCGCCAAGGAGGGGGGAGGTGTGGGGGGGGGGGGGATTTGTTCAAGCGTGGCGGACCTCGTGCCAAGGGGGTGGTAGAAGAATGTTGCTTGTGGCGGCCCTCGTGGCAAGATGTGGTAGCCCTCATCTGGAATCGGGCCCTCGTGCCACTGGATGTTTGGCCATATTAGGCACGGGCGCTTGCATGCATTCAACATGGAATATCTGCATCCGTCTTTGCATGCAGTAGGCTACAATGATCCCTGACTTTAGGATGGGATTAGTGGCGGTGATGAGATCATGGGCACATGTTCTTTAGCCATTTTAGGCAAGAACGCTTGCATGCATTCAGCATGGAATGTCTGCATCTATCTTTGCATGCAAATAGGTTAAATATCTGCTTCCGATGATGAAATGAGGAAGCAAATGCATTGAGAGAAAAGAGTTCATATAGTGCTAGGAAACACCTCTCGTCTCCCATCCAAGGCCTTGATGGGCGTGGAACCTAATATGCATATGGGACACGACAGGTGAGGCATTAGTAGCATATAGGCATAGTAAGCGCTGTCTCCAGGGTCATGATGGAAGAAGCATCCTCTTCCTACGCTGGGAGATTAGCCTTGCATCCATATAGGTTAAATGGGTGGTTCCCTACAACCAACTTTATTTTAATGGCTAACAAAGTGTGACTTGCAGGCCAGCAATCTTAAAGAGAAAGTGGGGAGTCACACGAGAAGAATTAAGGCAAATAATGTTGTATTTAAAGTTATAATGTCTTAGTTAGCCATGAAATTTATGATTGATAATGTTTTGGTAACTATAATATTTTTGATAATTAAGTTATTGTGATAATTATGTTATGATAAGGTTTAAACTTGAAACCTTATTTGATGTTATTGTATTCGGATTATGATATTTTAAGGTCAAAAATTTATCTTATTGACCTTCATAATGTCTTAAATGTCTATGCATGTTGTAATGCTGTTAAATTATGCAGGATCCAAGCCGGACACATGATGCTGAGGATACCATCAATTCGGGAGGGGGGGGGAGGGGAATGTGACGTTCCATACGGCCACATCAAATTTTAATGATGTGGAGGTGCTATTTGAATGGGCTAGAATCATGAGAAGGGGTGTAGGCCTTAAAAAAAAAACTACCAATAGGGCGGGCTTAAAGTAGAAGAGTCAAGTGGGAGGGTATGGGGGCAAAGTGGTCTCCTTCTTAAAGGGTGAGAATTTTAAAGTTAGGTCATTGTCATGTCAAGAAGTTTGCCCTTCGCCTGAATTCCAAAAGTAAGATAGAAAGGCCATAATGATGGTCTTCAAGTTGGATATGTGCGTAAGTATACATCTAGCCAGCAACTAAGATGCCGACACGAAGATCCACAATGGAAGACGCCTTCAAATTTGGACATATCTCCTTCTTAATAGGCATAGCAGTAGAAATTGTTTGCTCCAATTTGTATGATATACTTCTTCTTTGGGACAAAGGGTTAGGCTGTCCTCTAGGTTTGGGTGGTCGTTAGGAGCATCCTTTAGGTTTGGGTGGTTCTATAGGATGCTTCTACTTGTATTATGTAGCTAATCCCTGTGGGACAAAAGTTTAGACAATGCTCGTAGTGATTGCTCTTTTTTGTATAGTTACTTCAAATCTTGATTTTGTTGTGTGACTTGTATGACTTTTAATCAATATCCAATCCAAAAAACCGCAAAAGCATAAAAGAACCATAACCTTTGTGTAAATTTAATGGCGAATTTTTAAAACCAAATACATGGATTTTTACATGAACTACAAATACACCAATGAATGGAAAAAGAAGATTTTGTTGTAATTGACCTTGAAGACCACCAATATAAGTGAAAACGCACTTTTAATACTTGCTACATATGTCAATTACCCATTTGGAAATTGCAAATCCATAAACGACTGCAATTCGCGGAGCATATGACTGAAGGACTTACTTGCCCATCCATGAACATCTTGATCATTCATCTCCATTTATTAACCCTAGAATTTTTAGAAGTGACAATTATCAGTACCAAATAGGAGGCATAACAATAGCCATTATTTTAGTTGTTGCAGACCATGAATGCCCATAAAGAAGCTTTAAAATGACGACGAAATGCTGGAAAGGAAGTACCAAGCAAGAGAGATATCTTAGACAACGTAAAATGCGTTCAACATGCCAAATGCACCAATACGTCATAACGACTATAGCCAAACATTATCACTAGTTAACCTATCTATTCAAGCATTCTTGAAGTTTATTTTATCAATGGATCTAAATGTGAATGCAGCACTCCCATCTTCTCTCTCTTCTATCTTATCTCTAATATCTAACTAACATAGGATTTTCAAATATTTTGACCGCACATATTGTTACTGACAGATTTATTATATGGAATAGGGTGCAATTGGTACTTATGGACTACATCTTCAATAGATGATGACTGCTTAAATAAAAGGGCACGGAGAATAGCTCATGCTTAACTAGATCTGCAACCATATTGGTCTGAAGCATGGAGTGGGCCCTCTCCTGCAGCGCATTTGCCTCAACTTGACAATAGATGCACATGAGCAAATTATCATACGCATCTCTATAAACTTGATCTTGTATCAAACTTATTGTGGTTAGTTAAGGCATTTGGCAGGATCAAGAAACCTATGTGCATGAAATAGATGTGGAGCCATTGCATAAAAAAGTCTCTTAAACTAAATTAAATGTTGTCAGCAAAACATATTTACACGCACAAACTAGCACAAAGACTTTCAATACTTACAAAAAATACATTTGGTTCCAAGCTCTTAAAGCAGAACCAAGGGTCCTATATGTAGATCAATTATAAAAGTGAAATTGCATTAGTGAAGTAGGGTCGTTAGAGAATTTCACGAAGCAAACATCAAGATTGTATTTTTTTTTTATGTCAAGTGATTTTTCAGATGGAAAGCAATCAATATGGTTGTATTTACCTTTTCAAAATAGCTTGAATATCTACAACTTATCAAGTTGCATGAACTGTGGACATGTTCAGCTGAATCATTTTCTTGAGAAGATGTTCGAGAAGCTTTACTTCGTCAAAACTATGCGAGCAAAAGTTGGTATGCTGAAGTAAAAATGGCACTGGCACTATTTTCAATGCCCTCTTGAATTACTCCCCACATAATGAGATGTGTCTTTGTATTTGATATGATGTTTTTTTGTGAGGATTTCATGGTTAGTAGATTCACCCATACATTGTAGTGATTGTTCAAACTTTAGAGAAACTGGCAGTTTTTGTACCAGTCCAGAACTGCATTCCTCATTTTTCTATCACGAAAATGTCCAAACCTTGCTAAAATTGAGAGTAATTGTTGTTTTATGATAAAATACATTGAGTTGCATGTTCTTGTATTTGGTGGATATCAATTTGACACCAATTGAAGTCGTTAAACTCCATTTTGCTCAAAAACGCTGCTCGAGGTTGGGGCTTCCTTACAAGTTTTGACTTGATTCTTGTGGCTATGAGTTGTTAACTATAAAGGCTATATATAGTACACTGAATTTTGGAGGCGTTCATAAGTTTTATTAATGTCAATATTAACTAAATAATTTCATATTTAGAATTCAGATAAAGCATATATGTTACAATGCTATAATAAAGCCCATCTATAAGTCTCACGAGGGTAATGATTGATGCATTTTACATATATCTATATACATATACATATACATATACATATACATATACATATACATATACATATATACATATACATATACATATACATA
>JAANSK020296945.1:0-10207 GCA_011763485.2 Isoetes engelmannii
GGTTTTGATTTGGGTTTTGCAGAAATTCTCACCGCAGTGCTGAATGAAGGCTTTTGCTTGTGCCCATTCAACCAAATAGTTCCTGTGCGCGCTGAATTCTGTGACAATCGGCCTGCAGATGCAGTTCATAAGCTAAAAAATGTATTCAGAACCGATGATTGAAAGCAGATTGCAGATGGATTTTTTTGTTGGTAAGATGGATTTTTTTGGTTGCAGATTTTACCTGCCAAAGCATCGAGCAGGGTGGATTTTCCAGCCCCAGAGGGGCCCATAATAGCCAAAATCCGGCCCGGTTCAGCATAGCCAGTCAGATTTTCAAGCACATTTCGAAGCTCGCCTTTACCATCCGACACTGTAACGCATAGATCCCGCCATGCCAGCCTCACCTCGCCCTTGCTCCCCACTGTCACCACCGTGGAAGAATGGGGCTCTGTTTTCTCGTCCAATTTGAGCAGGTTCCCAAAACTCGCATTTTGCACAGAGTAATCCATCCCAGTCTCCACTTCCAATTTCTTAATTGATCCGCCACAGGTCCCTCAAGGAACCCAATAAATAGATTGGATCAATTCTCCCCCGGATCAAGTTCAAACTCTCAATTTTTTGTGGGTTGATCGGGGATTGCCCTGCTTCAATCCTAAAAGAAAGAATCGGAGGAAAAAAAATTGTAGGTTAATCAGAACTGCTCTGTCAATCAGAATGAAGAATAGGAGCGAATGAAGGGGGAGGAGGCTAAAGGTATGAAAGGGAGGAAGAAATTATGGCGCAGGGCCGGATTGCCGGAATGGGAGGTGGTTAATTAACCCACTCCAGCCCTTCTTATAAGCTCATATAATTTGAATGGGATGGAGGGCGGGGGACCGCCATAGCCGGGAGGAGAAATTCCGACGAAAATCCATAGATCATGACCTCTATTTCCGGCTTGATCGCCCATGGATCACGGCTCTGTGCCGTGTTTTCAGTTTCTTCATCATTCAAATGCGAAGATCTTGCCCGTGGCATGTTTTTCGTGCTACAGAATTATTCAACGGCCAGGATCGCTTCCGGCTCCCGTGGAAAAGCAATCGTCCGTCGGTCCTTTTTCCTCGTGTTTTTCCACCTTTGTTTTGCTTGTATTCAAAAGACAAGCTTTCCACCGTTTGTTTTGTTACTATTCAAATAACAAGCCTAACAATACTATTCAAATAACAAGCCTAACAAGCCTATTTGAACACACAACCTCACGCAAATCGGGTCTTCGTCCTGGCCAGAATGAAAATCGGGGCTCCATTCTTGTTGGATGACCCGTAGAAGCAAGGTAAGATGCTCCTTTAATTTGCTTGACGCTGCTGAACCGAAGCAGGTCCATGATTCTCAGACCTGCTATTGGCGGTCGGGCCTAATGGCGCTCCCACCAATAGCAGGTCTGAGAATCGTGGCTCTGCTTCCATTCCACATTACCAAAAAAAAAAAAAAAAAAAAAAAGACCTTTGTTTTGTTTCTATTCAACAAACAAGCTTTTAACTTACTTTTCCTATTTGAACACAAACAAAACAAACCATGCTTTCCCAGCTATGCTTATGGTGGTCCAATATTTTCTCCCATGCTTTCGGCCCTCTTTCATTTTCTAACACATGAAATTGCTTGTCCAGTCTATTGCCATCACTTTTGAGCATCCTTTACATGCACACGTCCTCCAAACCCAATGCCTAAGGCAATCATAAAGGACGCAAATAGTTTGGTTCGGATACCTTCGTTTTACAGCCCCCCCAATGCCCGTGGCACATATCTAAACCATCCATTCTGCAAATCAAGGGCTGTAATACATGCCACGTCAGGTGGAGGGGCTACAAAACAAAGACTACCCTTTGGTTCTTGAAGTCCTCAAACACCAAACGTGTCTTAGCTTGAACTTGCATATATTGACCACATTTTTGTTTGATTGAGGGACGTCTCATACCACAACCTTATCTTAACATATATAACTCTTATGCAAGGGTATTTTTGGAATATTCGTGTCACCAGGGCACTAATCCCAGCCGTTGATTTTATAAGGTGTTAACTTCCGGTGAAAAGCTTTCTCTTGAAGCAAGCTAGCGAGCGATTCTTCAAGAGCAGTCTAGGTCTGGCTCATCCACCGCCATAGATTGTGGCGGATAGGCATCGCCCATCTGCCGCCAAAGCTTGTGGCAAATACCACGGCAGCTCAGGGCGAAATGTGGCTGCAAAAATGTCGTCTTTGTCCTCTTTTTGACAGTTGTTGCTTTGAGTTCTATATAAGAATTGGAGTGCGGACGACTGGATATGGTTGCATCTAAACTTCTTGCCGGAAGATGGTTTTTGAAGGGCGAGTATTCCACATAGCAGCAGGTAACATTTCGTCTGTGACCTTTTCCATCCATTTTATGGAGCTTCTTTTGTGCGAATCAGCTGGACCTTATTTTTCAATCATTCTGGATTCAAGAATTTGCCCCTTCCGGTATCTAGCTCCTTCTCCATAACCTAATTTGTGATCGATTCTGTTGTACATACAAAGGATTTTGCTGGGCAGGTGAGAATTTAAGTATGTTAAATCGTTTTTTTTTTTTTTTTTTTTGTTTCTTCTTCCTTAATGTACTCCATCCTTGCAAACAGGGTAGAAGATATAGTGGCATAGGAGAGAGCATGTCACAGGAGAGCATTCCTTTGTAGGTACATCTAGCATATTTTAGATATTTTAGATATGGTCCATGTTAGATATAGGAAATTAAGTCACATTTGAAAGATGAAGCTAGTGAATATGTACTAGAAGATAAGCTGAAGGTTAGCATTGGAAACATGTTGTAATGCTTTAAAATATATGAATTAGTATGCTAAGCTTCTTATGCGATGATAGGAACTTTTGAAACGTTACTCAGAACATATTAAGTTTCCCATTTAAATATGGACAATTAAAGAAGTAGACGTTGAGGTACGTGTAGAAGAGACAAAAGAAATAACTGACCAAGAAGATCAGGCGGGTAAAATTAAAGAAATCTCAGTTGATACTCTTTTTGTAAATGGAATTTGACAATCTTTGAGAATCCTGCAGATGAGACGAGGAGGTTCTTCTCAACCATGAAAGTATCGCAATGTAAGTGCCATTTATGTGCACCTGTTTCATCATGGGGAAATGCTTCTTGACTGTGGTGAAGGCACCTACGCACAGCTTAAAAGAAGGTGTTTATGGATCAACATATATCTTGAGCTCATCTCTACAAAACTCACATGTTAAATATGTTGTCAGGTTTGGTGAACTCGAAACGGATGATGTCGTGTCTAAACTGAGATGTGTTTGGATTTCACATATACATGCTGATCACCATGCTGTTTTGGCCCATATACTTTCAACTTGGAAAATCTTATTGAAGAAGGAGAATACATCAGAGCTTATCCCTCATCCCAAGTGGCCAACCAGACAAGAGTGAAGTGTACTCAACGTGTTTCCAAGGTTTCTCAACCATGCATATTGTTGCAATTATAAGTAAAAGAAACTCATTCATATGATGTACGTGGTATTATGGGGTGTCCACGGAGTGCTAGAAGCTAGTTGTTGTCAAACGGCTTAAGTATAGGTTTGAAATTTGATTATGCAACAGAGAATTGGGCCTGCACGTTGATATTTAGGTTTTCTCCATATTTGCCAGGATTTTCTGAACCAGGACACGGATCTGTAGCCTTATGTTACACAAGTTCATGTCCAAGTCTAAATCTAAGTATATTTTGTTATGGCGCATTTGTCTCCATATTTAGACCGTACTTATGTAGGTTATGGTGTTAATTGGGTGTCCTGTTGCCCATCCAAGGCCGTCTAACAGCATTTAACAATAAGCTTCAAGTAACTGTCCCCTCCATGTGACGATCTTAATCATATCCCCTTAACCACTGGGGCAAAACCGTCCGGACGTTTATGGATAGCCACTCCTACCCATTTATATGATCTCATCGATAGTCCCCACAGCCCATAGATACCCCAAGGAGGAGGAACGTCACACTCCATTTGCAAGGAAGACGATGCAAATGCAGAAGTACTTCGTTGGATGTAGTGTATGTATCTTTTTAGATATTGTTACAATCTGCCATCTCCGCTGGGTTCCACATCAGGCCTCCTTTGAACAATACTCCTTATACTTTGATTGATTATTATGTGCCAATGACGTGGATTGTTGAGATCTGATGATTATGCTTTTTTTCTTGTGTTTAATGTGGGTAGTTGTATGGTCAAACGCTGATAAATGTGTCCTTTAACTATGATTCCTCTCTCTCAGAAGATACAAACCTAAACTAAGAACCTTGGAAAGATTTCTACCCTGCAAATGCTCCAGAACTGAAATATTTTTGCTTTTTATCTGCATGTAGTTTCAAGTGCTCTATTGTTTGTTTTGCTTTTTTGAAACACAATGCAATAGGCTGTAAATACACAACGTATAGCTACAAATGTTTAAATCACTCATAAATGGTGAGAGACGCCAAAAAGCCATGCCAACCAAGGTTTGAACACATTAACATGAGCTATTTCCTTACAATCACTCCCCTTTCACAACTACTTAAATGTAGCTTTTGCAGATTCATTTTTTGGGCATGGGAGGCAGATTGATTTGTCATATGATGTTAGTGCTCTGCACATGATCCATTGCCCCCATGCCTAGACACTAGACCTTGCAAGGTGTTTGTTGAAGCATCTAAAAACGCAGCAGTTTTTATTCATGAGGTAATGTGTGTTGAACTTTGGTATGTAATAAAGTCCTTAACACCATTAAGTCAACGTTTTTACAGGCTACATTTGATGGTGGTATGAGTGAAGATGCTCTTGCGAAAAAGCACAGCCTAACAAGTGAAACAGAGTTATAAAGTTATAAGATGTTCTAAAGAGAATGGTGCATAGGGTATGCGACCATTGCTCAAACACCTTGGTGTACATTGCCTTTTAAAGTTGAATGCATTCTTTAAGGGACTCTGATTTTAAAGAGAATATCGAGAAAATCTAAGACAATGGAAAGGAACATCAAGCACATTTACAGGAATCTAATGGAATCTAAGACAATCTACATAGGTTCTTGACGAATCTTTGGATGTTCATGGGAGATCTAGGGAAATCTTGTAGAATGTAGGGAAACCCAATTGAATCTTCATGATGTCCTTCATAATGTAGGAATTTCGGTGGAATTTTGGAGAATTTGAATAATCTAAAGAAATCTTCAGAAAATATTCAAAAAATCTAATGGAATCTAGGATAATATACATAGAACCTTGGGGAATCTAGAGGAATCTTGAAGTAATCTTCGAAAATCTAAGGGAGTCTTTACAAAATCTCGCATCTCAAGCATGTCCAGAACTGAGATCTATTCGGCTTAGCACAAAACATCATTTGCACAGATTTGGACAAAAGAAATGTTCGCGGCGGCCGAAGGCCGCCGCGATAATTTTCTTGTAATAGTAATTGTATTTCTTTCCATACCAACTTACAGCAAAGGGATGACATAATTTTACAACAGCTCTTAATATGCAATATATAAAGGAATAAAAAGAAAGAACAGATGTAGTTTGAAATATTATAATATAGTCATGCCAAGTACATGAGTTTCCTTTGAAGGAAGAACGTGCATAACCAATGGATATGGAAAATACCAAAGGAGTTTGATTTCATTCCTGGGTAAAAGAATTTTGTTGTCCGGTGCCCTTTGGTCGGGAGTGTCAATGTTGAATGACCTTGTTCATCCAAGTACATATCTCGGTTTGAGCTTCATGATATAGATGAATTGTGTCTAGTAGGGCTCTATGAATATAGCTGAATTTCCATCGTAGATGCAGCAGATGGGAAGAGGGCCATGCCCTTTAGTACTGGTTGATTGGAAGGGGGACGCTCATATCCTTATGTTTCTGAAGAGGAAGAGGTCAAGGTGCTTTGATCATAGTACATAGCTATCATCTTATGTGAGTGCCAGCATGGTGATTGCTTGTCAAATGTGTTAACTCCTCCTAATATGGGATTATGTGTTTAAATTCTTCCTATCAAGCCTATTCTGGAGCCTCAAATGAATGTAATTTGTTTACTATGAATATAAAAAAACCTTAGCCTCGAAAAAAAATAAAAGGAATTTTGTTGTCCTACTTGTAACACACTTCAAATTTTAGACTTCTGAAATAGCAAGTTTGGAGATTGACATATCTTTCAATGCCCCCCTTTCTTATCTCATCTTTTTACTTTTTCTTGTATAACAACATTGTAAACCACCATGTGGTTGAAATTCCTAGCTTTTGGGTTGCCCCTAAAGGCTTGCTTATGTGGGTATTTGGCATTTTTGGGCATATACCCATAATATTCCAA
Organism: Isoetes engelmannii; assembly: GCA_011763485.2. Taxonomy (NCBI): domain Eukaryota; kingdom Viridiplantae; phylum Streptophyta; class Lycopodiopsida; order Isoetales; family Isoetaceae; genus Isoetes; species Isoetes engelmannii. Next base: position 6,323 of record JAANSK020296945.1, read on the forward strand.
AAAATTGTTCCAAACTTGCAATGGTCAGCATTTTCCGGTCACCTCTGTTGCTACACGAGCCCCGTCGCGGCTGTTCATATGGCCCCCAAGAATGGTCTGCGAAAAAATTGTTGCTAAAGTAGGGAAATAGCATGTGATATCGAGATATAGATATGTCAAGGATAATCTAGATTATTAAGAAATAGAAATGAAAAACAGCTTTTTAAAATGGACGGATTCTTTCTTCTCTCTTATTGTTCCGTCAAAAGTAATGATTTATTGTTTTACAGGCGTCACGGACCTAGACCTTCTCTAGATCCATAATATTCTGCAATTGTCCCAAAAGGGGAATTACCTTGTCCACCTTGTTCCAGAATTGTGCAGTTGCAGTGGTGGGAAGCATAATGGAGATGGCAAGTTCCACTTTTGATCTATCTGCTTTAAATATTGCCTCAATATTCTATTGTGATCTATCTGGGAATTCAATTTACATGATTCGTGCAAGTACAATACTCTCAACATTCAGTAGTTCTTGTGGTAATCTTGTGGGAATGTTTTAGCTTGTGGAAATCACATTTGCACTATGCTTTGCCATGCAATGACAACTCTGCGAAGATTAGAAACTACAGACCGAAAAAAACTCCTATTAATAAACACTCATCCAGGGAGGATAGATGCATGCATGAAATGTACCTATTCATGCCAAAAGGTTTTTTTTTACATCTGGTCTATTCTTCTCCATTGGATGGGTGTTAACGAAAGTAGTAATTTTTGAAAGGATACATTTATTAAATGGAATGGCCATATTCATTTTTTGGTCACTTTCTTGTCAAAATAAATAGTCTAAATAGTCTGCTTATGGTGGCCAACATTTTCTCCCATGCTTTCGCTCCCCATTCATTTTCTTGCTTGTTTTCTAACACATGAAACGGTATATCCAGTCTATTGCCCTCACTTTCGAGCATCTTTTACATGCACACGTCCTTCAGACCCAAAGCCTGGGCCACTCAGAATGGATGCAAGTAGTTTGGTTCTTGAAGAGTCTTAGCATGGAAGAAATTGTTAAGGATGCGATCTGTTTGTGGCTTTGGAAGTCTTGTGGTCCTACTTAGCATGGAAGAAAATGTTCACTATACTCCCACATGTTCTTGTACTGCATCCTCAAAATCAAGCATGTTTTAGCCTGCACTTGTTGCACATATTGACCACACTTTTGTTTGATTGAGGGACATCTCATGCCACAACATTAATAGTCGTTGTACTCCTTTCCATGCCAACGTACAACAAAGGGATGACATAATTTGCAATAGTTCTTCTTAATGGGCAATATATAGTGGAAGTTATACCAAGTACATGAGTGGTCTCTTGAAGGAGGAACGTGAGGTCCAATAAAGATGGAAAATATCATCTTCTTTTCCTTCCTGAATACAAAAAATTGTGTTGTCCTACTTACTTGTAACACACTTCAAGTTCTATACTTGAAATAGCAACCATGGAGCTTGACATATCTTTGTCTCCCTTTCTCATCGCACCTTTCTATATCTTCTTGTATAAATATCTCATACATAAATATCAAAATTGAGCTTGAATTATCTTAATAAAACAATCACATATAAAAAAAAGAAAAGAAACTCGACAAGGATGGTTTGTAGAGAGGATACAAAATAAAAAAAACTCAAATATAAGCACAATTTCATAAACGTGGGCAAAAGCTTTATTTGTGGACCTTTTTCAAAGTTGTCATGTACATAGGGTTTTTTCATGCATCAGTTATAATAGCTTGGAAGGGCTTCATATGCTACTACTCCCAAGGACCAACATAACATGGCCTAATGGTTGATAGTGGCTCCACAATTGTTGCCATGAAAGATGATGCAACAGGTTGTTGTCTAGTATGAAGCTAAAAGCCCTCATAGTGACTTCCATGGCTGCCAGTTAGGCTACGTTAGCTTTATCCAATAGTCCATCATTGCAGTGAATTGGATGGTGTAGTTGGGTGTCCCTGGGTTACCCCATTGTGTTTGATATTGATCGCTATCCAATGTGTGTAATTATGTAGTGATACAAATTACAAATTAAGCAACCACGTCAATCAATAGCTTCAAACAAATTGCTCAGTAATCTCCAATCCTTAGGAGATTTAACCACCCAACCGGGCTCAATCAAGATAAGAAATCCTTATCTTATTTCTGCAACAAGAATTCTCTAAACTCATAGCACAGAAGTGATTTACTTAAGTTCAAGGCAGGCTTCAAGGAAGGTATTCCGCTCAAAACTTTGGACTGAATTCAACATACCTTATAAACGAATACTCACCATATTTACATGCTAAACTGACCTTTTTGCATGGACCTTTTTGCGTCAGACAGGAAGACCGAAAGAAAGACAGAAACGACATAGAGCTGGCTAATCGGCCCTTTTGAATAATCGTCCAGCAATTCCGGATCTCATCCGGATGGAATTGGTCTTCGACCAGTTGTTCATTTCGTCGTAACGGGCTTTGTCCCGTTATCAGCCATGAAAGCTATATAACAATATTTAGTTATCTAACTTTAACATAATCATATGGCATTTTTTTTCAATAATAATCTTGTTGCAATTGAGCCGCTCCTCCGAGCTAGTTTAACAACCGTAATAGTCCTTCCCTTCCCAAGATTGAAAGTCCTCGTCAATCTGGAAGAAAAATTGCCTCATCTTAATTCCTTATAAGATGTTGCCTCAATCCTTAAAGGTCTTTCATCTTAAATCCTTATAAGATGTTGCCTCAAATCCTTAGAGGTCTTTCAATTTAAATCCTTATAAGATGTTGCCTCAATCCTTAGAGGTCTTTCATCTTAGTTCATTTAGAGATGGCTCAATCCTTAGAGGGATTTCATCTCATTCTATTTAGAGTTGGCCCTCCTTAGAGGGCTTCCATCTTCATAATCTTTAATAAATATTCTAATTTAATACCAACACATATCAATCCTTAGATATTTCTTATCGACCTGTTTTATTAAAAAAAAAACAAGGAAATTACTTATTCTTCCTAACTTTGTTTAATTGATTCAAAAGTTATCTCATATTCATCCACAAATATCGCGTACTGCTTAGAATACCATACAACGTCAAAAGTTGGATGAAACTTGAACTTAACAAGATATCGTCGATATGAAGATGTCCGTGTCTCCTTATCTTGAGAGTAAGTATCTTTTCTAGTTCAAGCACCTCCTTGTCTCCTTTAATGATAAGAGGTTCTACATGTTCCATTTTCTGCAGAGTCTCAGGAGATATTTCACTTCTCTTATAGGGCTTTAGTACTCCCACATTAAAATCTGGATGAAGGTTAGTCCATTTTCCATATAAATGTAAACGATAGGCATTCTCACCTGCTTTCTCGGCAATTTGAAATGAACCATAATAGCTACGAGCCAGTTTTACGGACCTAGTACCCATTTTTCATAGTCGCTTCTTAGGAAGGTGTATCCAAACCCATTGATTTTTAGTAGGCTTGCCTAACCTGAGGTGCCCCATTTTCTTGAATTCTAGCCTATCCACTTGGCACGACACATCAGCTCAACCTAATTAGAGACGTTGGATCTTGAAATTTAGAATCCACGGTTAGGAAAATTAGAAAATCCCTGGAAAAAAACCTCCCGCCCTGATAAAAATTTGGACGATATCAAACTCTGACAAGCTAATTTCTTTTGTTAACGTGGATAGAGAAATCGTTGAGATCTTCTCCAAGTACTGAGGCTTTCAATTCGGTAAATGTCGGGAGAATATTTTTAGGTTTAGGTTTTCCATTTGCTCTTCAATCTCTGTTTGTACAAAACAAACATAAGCAAGAGCGTGTTGGTGCCCAACGGAACTGAACAGTCTAAGTTTTACAGTTGCTAATTTAGAATGTGATATGCCTCCAAACTT
>JAANSK020296956.1:0-10207 GCA_011763485.2 Isoetes engelmannii
ATAGATAGATAGATAGATAGATAGATAGATAGATAGATAGATAGATAGATAGATAGATAGATAGATAGAGTTTTTAATAAAAAGGTATTGCTTGTAACTTTTTTATGATGATGTAAATGTAAAAATGCCCTTTTATTGCTTGTAAATTAGAATGAGATATTTTGAGTGTGTGGGGTTTGTGGCATAGTTGGGGCTATGATTTTCGGGGTGTATGTATAGGACACCATATATCTGGGACAAGTTGAGGTGCTTAAAGTCATTTAGATGTTTCAGAATTCTAATTTCGGTGCAAATTTGCACAGTTGGGGACTCGATTAGCAATGGTCCCAACTTGAAAGTTCAAGAGCAACACATGGCGGGCACCTACATCCTTATCTATGGTGCGTGCATGCCATTGATGTGCACAAAGAAAATAGCTGCATCAAGCAAGCGGCTGCCGGGATGGAAGGTTTTGGTAAGTTTAAAATTCTTGTCTTTCAATTTGTCTCTATTTTGTGTTCATAGGCAAGATGGATTCGAGACGGGCAGCAAGACTGAAGATTTCTACAGAGCAGGAGCAGGAACGGGGCCTATGAGGCCGATTTATTCTTGAGACATTGCTTTCCAAGGAGCGATGGGTTCAAATCCCATATTCATCTTTGTGTCCTTCTATTTATTCTTGTAGACGATTTGCTGTGGGTCTTTGGTACAGGGCCGGACCAAGCCTTAAAATTGAATGGTGGTATCTCCATTTTTTTGAAGGGCAACTTTTGGAGTTGTCATTCATGTTGAAGGGCAATTTTGTCATGATGCCGTTCATTTGAAGGTTATTTTTTTCTCACCCATTCACTAAATGTTTTTGCAAATGTAACAAACAAACACATCTTTGATACAAAAGCAAAAATACTTCACATATATTTCGCATATAAAGTTTAAAAGCCTTCATATTAGTATCCAAAATAATAATGAGCTTGAAGTTTACAATAGCACCATGCGGCGTTGTTTATGATCCATCCAATTGGCATAGATCATGTCATAGTCTGCATCTGCCACGTCAGGTGATGATAATGATAAAAACATCAAAGTTTTAAGAGTTTTCAGATTCAAACTCTCGATCATCATCCTTTATCAAGTTTTGCCTTCAAAATGCACGTTCACATTCTACAGAAGATACTGGAAGAACTAGAATTGCTTGCCTTAACTTTATCACATCATCATAGACATCAAAATAGAAATCACAAGTCCTACAAGCATCCCATAGAGTCTTCATGTTCTTACGGTTTTGTTGCACCTGTAATCTTACTACAAATGAATATGCTTGCCCTTTGCACTTTTCAATATATGCATATTTCCCTTCCCCAAAATTGTTGCATAAAGTGGTAGTCCACGTATCTGTTTGGTCTTCCATTTCCTTTGAATCCATAGGGTATTCATTTGTGGAGAATAATCTTGTGCTTCTTAACAAATCTTCCCCTCGATTAGCAAACCTTTGCTTCAAACATGATATAACTTTCTTCACAAATCCTTGGCCAACTTTGACACACGAGGCAATTGTAAACTTGCATGGCAAGGAACCTTCAGGAGGTGAGTTAGGTGCTTGAAAGAATATCTAAAAATCTTCTTACATGAAATATTGCTTCTTCTTCATTGTAGTCCTTTGTAACATAACTTAGATAAGCTTATTCCATCCTCTTTTTTGCAAAGAATCTTGTTGAATTGGATGAAGATTCAAGCAATGAAAGGCGAGGATGTGAGAGTGAGCATTACCTTTGGAGTCTGGAACGGAAATCTGATGCTTGAAAATGTGGCATGATAGCTGGGATTATCTGCGACCTACTACTATATCAAATTCGTCTTAAATAATTCGTCTCAAATTCAAAGAAAAGGCTTACGCTTACCTGATAAAATTCGTCTGCAGCAACATCGAATTGGGCGGAATGGATCTCTGCAGCAAAAAAAATTGGGCAGATCGTTGTTCATCATCATGTCTTTGGCTGCGCATAGCAGGAGCTGGGAGTCGGATCAATCCATGTTGCTCATCCTTGAACTGAATGGGAAAAGTGGCAGGTTTGCAAAGCATGGCACATAACAGTACTCTTCTTTTCTTTCTTTGTTACGAAATTTTCTAGATTCAACAATTCAAAATTTTTTTTTTAATGTTTAATTAATGTTGGTGGTTTTGGTTAGATAAGATAAGATAAGAATATTTTAACGTCGCGCCACAGAGGGCGCATCCAATTGGACATGCGACGGAGCAGTACATAGGGGGACCGAAATCCTTAAACAGAACAGGGACCGAAGTCCTGGGACAATACAAACAGAAGGACCGAAGTTCCAGAACAACAAACATCAAGTTTTTATGCTTATATACACGTTTACAGTTTAGTGTTATCCTGTATGTGTCTATGAATACCCCAGCCATGGATCCCGAGGCCACTGGTCACGAATGATCGCAGCCCCACCCCTGTAAACCGCCCATTTCCGTTGTGTTCTCGCTTCCCGCACTTTGCGGAGTTCCTCCCTTCGGCAACTCAGCTGGATGAGCGTAAGGTCTTCCTGTACCGAGAAACTGGTATTCCGAAGATGTCTGCCATGTTGTTAGAGTAATTATTATTTGAAATGGTTAGTTGATGGTGGTGGTGGTGGTATAGTATAGGTTAGGTATTGTACTATTGTTTTGTCCATTGTAAAATGCACATGGATTATGGATATGATAAATGAATATTATAAAATTGATAAAAAATATACACTAAAAACTAATTTTTTTGAAGGTCGCCGTTCAATTGAAGGGCAACATTTTTTATCGTCGTTCGAGTTGAATGGCATTTTTTTTAACCTTGCCGTTCATTTGAATGTCCAAAAATGAGACAACCGTGCTTTGAAGGGCCAGAGGGCTCTTGAAGGGCATTGAAGGCTTCAAAGTTAAGGCATGGGCCGGACACCAAGCCTATTTCTTGGACGGCAGAAACAGTGTTTATGTCGTGGAGGGCAGAATCAGGGTTTGCGGCCTTGATTTCGTAAAAGGGAAGAAGAAATAGAAGCCCTATTTCTTCCATTTGTAAGAAAACATGCCATGTTTGTGGCTTGGCAGTTTTCTCCTCCGGAATGCAAGGTCGAACCCTGCCGGAATTGGTGGCAACAAAGATATTTTCCTTTTTTCTCCCCAATTTCGGCTTCAGTGATTGTTTTAGTGGTTGCCAAAGATCAAACCACGGGGTTGATAGAGACCTTAGGGACACCTTAGGAAGTGGTAGGCAAATTTCCATTCAAAAAGATAATAGCCATCCATCTAGCATAAAACCCGGGATATGCCATTAATCAATGGCTTCCATTCAACCTCACGAGAGCAACCCATAAACATTGATAATAAGAAACATTGCTTGTAAATTAGAACGAGATATTTCGATTGGAGATGGGTATTAAGAAAAGTATTTCTTGGGCAGATTGAAACCATTTTCCATTAAAATGGCCATTGTCTAAACTTGAGGTCATTTGGGAACTTTGTCAAAACTTGAGGGCACCCTTTTCTTTTGATGTGGTCATATTCTACAGGCCATGTTATTATTGATGGTGCCTTCATACAATTTCAATCAAATGCAAAGCGGAATTTATTTACAGTACCATTTCGTAGGCATGTGCATTGCAAAAATGAGTGTCTGACATTACATATATTCATGTTTAAAAGACCACTCATACTGGCTTCAAAAAACAAATTTCTTACCCTTCAAAATTCGTTATTGTAACACGGTTTATTAACCCCAGATTTTAATGGGCCTCATTAAATCCAATTTGTCCCAATTTTGGAACAGATTAAACATACAAATAAGCTGTGCACTGGATTATGGAAAGGACAAATATCATGAAACTCCCAACAACTTAAATGTTCACAATATATTAAGGTGATTTACCCATTTTCTCACTCGAATTGGATGTATCAGCTGTGATACTTAAAAATTCATCTTACCTTCTTTCATCTTTGCATTACCCTGACCTATATCATGAAGTAGACAGGTATTTCTCAGTAGTTGTGCTCTGAAATGAAGTCCAGATAACGGACATGCATTTTGGCAGGGACTTTCCACGTCCTATGCAGGCTACATACAAAATGCATCATGGACAGATGATGGATCTGAGTAATGGAATTTGCTTCATATTCATACATCCACAAGCTGCCAACTACATCTCCTTGCCATGTAGAGCTATATGCCTGATGGGAATGAAAATACAAGTACTACCACCAGGTCCATTGATCAATCTCTTATGACAAAATATTTGTGTCTAACAACTCAATTTCTTTCTGTTTCTCCTGTAAGCATGGATAGTAAATAGCAAGCAATAGAAGTATTGAAAGACAAACTCCATACCTGCAATACCAAAATCTAGGAAAACAGATTGTCACTGCTCAAGGTGCAATATATCTTCCTCTTTCATAAATGACCACCTTTGTTGAGGAGCACGTTGCCTCTTTTTAGATTGCCCCACCTAAAATGAAAAACACCGCAGATTTGAAATGGCTAGGCAAAGCTATACTGCTCATGCCTTCAGCTTAAGTATCTCAAGAACACGATGATGAAAGGGACTTGGTTACACAGCCATGCTTGTACTACCTTTCTGAAAACGAATGCGAGGTAGAGGTATGCTGCACCCCATTCGCTTGGTGATATGCCATTCTCTGCAGTTTCAATTTAATAATTATATCTTCTGATTCCACTAAAAGCTAAAAGAAATCTTGTAGAAATGTAAGTACCACTATCTCCCAGAGCCCCAAACTTCCACATTAGCTCAACAAAAGTTGCCTCCTTTGTGTACTGATGAACAAATTCATGGAAATTCTTTTTGAAAAGAAGCTCCAGGCCATACTACAAGGAGCAAAACCAGATTAATCTTAAAAGAAAATTCGATACAATGCCAACTTTGATTACCTCTGCTGCTAGGGAAGTTAGCTTGTCAAATGGGACTAGCCACTCCGGGCAGTCAACAGCATCCTACGAAAAGTTAATCACTGATGATAAGAATTTAAAACAAGCACTTCTGTGTTACAGGTAAGTAATCACCTCGAGTTTAAAATGATACTGGATGCCAAAGGGATTGGAACTTGGAAATCGCTACAAGGATAAACAAGATACAATGTGTAATTGTTACTTTACATTAGTTACCCCTCTGTAGATTTCAATACCTTGCTTGTGTATTCATCACCAAAACTGATGCTATAAACGTCATTTCCAAATTGAAGTCCCTCGGCTGTGACTCAGAAAAACAAGTCAGAAATATATTTATAATTTGAACTTTAAGCCTAAGGCCCAAAGCAGGAATGACTAATCATTGGCAGGATCTAAATACCTGCACGCAGCTTTTGTACAATAACATTAGCATCTGGTATTGTACCAATAAAATGGCCTCCTGGTCGGAGCAAGGATGAAACATTTTCCAGGACTTTCCTTGCACGCTCTTCAGTGGACCACGAATAGTGTAGTGCAAACTATGAAAAAATTTCACATAAGCAAAGATACGTAAATAATTATAACACCCCCATCTAGTGTGAACATCTAATCGTAGCTACGCAATAAATGAAAAAGGTCCTTATTACAGAATTCATACCACTATTGATGGTTGAATATATTGCATTACATAATATTCTCACAAGAGTGTGCTTAAGTCGTATAATAGCCTCTCTGTTGGACTTGTTATGTTATAAGAAATTGAAACATGTGCAAAATAGGGTGTGTATCATAAAATATTAGTGAAAGGTCTCACCTGGCAACTGCATACATCAAATGGTCCATTGTCTGCTAACGCCTTAGTGAGAGAAACCTACAGATATTAAAAAAGAACAGATTAAAGAGCAGGTGAAAAATGCTTTCAAAACATTATTCTTCAAAACACCTGAGACTAACCTCATAGGCATCGGCACATATCAAGCGAGCCGGAAATTTCAAATTTTGCCGTTTATTATTGTACCTATTTCTTGCATCCTCTATCTGTAAGCGTCACTAGATCAGCTTGAAACCATGATACCTGAAGGTGCTTTTGTAATAAAAAAGCAGTTTCTAACTGTTACTTACAGAGCCTGCTGCAATATCCACCCCAACATAGAATCCCACTTTTGCAATGTCATACTTGTTTAGATCCCCTCCCTGTAGAAAACAAGAAATAAATGAAAGAAACTCAAAATTTCCTTGAAGAAAATAATCGCCATATTCTAAGACTGGTACATGTGCATTGCCTTGCAATGCAAATAAGCATGTATAATCCTATGAAATAAGGACGAAGGACCAGAAAGAGTAACATTGCAGGAAACATCACCTTCCCACAAGCAAGATCAAGGACTATGTCCTCAGCATGGACGTACAATTGTATAAGAACACTCTTTATCTGCATTAGCACATAGCTTAACATACAACACCCCTGGAAAGTTATTCTTTTCCTTGATCAGAATTCAAATCTTAAATACCCAATTATTCAGCTTCTTCAGGTGAACAATGGGGCTCAATTCTCTCTCTTCTCGTGACTGATTAAACCTATTGCTATAATGATCTGCTACTTGCAAAGCTTTTGCCTTTGTCTCGTCAGCTACAGGATAACTGTCCTCCCCTGCATTTGGCATACAAATCCAAATCAATATTGCAGCAGGCATCTTAAAGAATTAAGATTTACCTTTGCGACGCTTGGTGGATGGTGGATATGCGCTGCAGTCAATCAATGGAGATGAAGAAGTGGAAGGTCCAGAATTGTCTCTAATTTTTGTTAGAGTACTCCTAGCAGCCCCTGTAGATCTGCTCATATCTCTAGGGTTCTACGCAATTATTGTATCTAAATAACTTTTTTAATTGTAAAGGGCGCCAGAATGCATAACTTAAGAAATGAAACAGAAGTAGATGAATCGCAGGAGGGGCATAGCTGCAACTACGGCGATGTTTTGGTTGAAAGAGGACTTCTTAATTAGGGTACAAAGATAGGCTGATATCGGTTGTCTCAGAAATTAGAGAATAGAGAGAGAATTTTCTTGGGGGGTTGGTCAACCTTTAGGATGGAGGGGGAAATGACGTTTTGAAGGCCTATCTTTGTTCTAGAGAAGATCTGCAATGGATAGAATATTCTAGAAGGATGGTTGTGATAGCTTGGCCTTGAGCATGAGATGTCGATAGGTCGTAGGTTCTTCACGGACATGTGTGTTGTGTGTGAGCAGGAGGCGTTAGCGCCCCTCTTTCCTTCTGACAAATGAACAAATTGTCGATGAAGAGTAGAGGACGAATCCAGCTCCCAATAGTATGCTTGAAATCTATCTCGTTTTGGCATGTAGTCGTTTTGGTGATAGGCATTTTGGAAGAATAATTGTGGAGCATTGAGCCTGCATGTCCAATATCTCCTGAACGTATGATGCCAGTGCTTGTGTGTTAATCATTATATATAGCGGCTAATCAAATGTGATCAATCCCTCATAGCGTGTCTGGATAGTTGCAAACGTTGGGCAGTGTTGCAGAGTCTAGTTCTCATCTTCAATAACTCCCAGTTGGCAGCGTTGGCAAACCCTCTATTCTCGTTGTTCCTTGTCCATCTTCTTGTCTCGACTCTGGCACGATGTGCTCCTATGCAGATGGAGGTAATTGCTCTACGCTTTTTGATGGGCAAAAATCATTGGCATCCCAAAGCTTACTTTGGAAACATGTGTTCAGATATTGTTTTAGGTGATTGTGATCCTCGTCGTTATGTAACTGTATGCACCTCTGCTCCTAGACATGCCATCTGGAGAACTATGTGGCTCTTTTGTCCTTCTAACGGGCTTTATGGCGTCGTGGGCCCATGATCATTATGTAGACGAGGTTTGGAAGGCATGTATACCCCACGCCTACCATTTTTTGGCCAATAGAGAATGTGACGCTCCAGAGCGGGTCTTTGGAGAGGTAAAAACCCAGCCTTGCAGGAGAATCTGATATGGGACTGTAGGCTTGACTCCAAGTGCTCGTATTTTTGGGGATAACAATGATGGAGACTGTATTTTGCATGGCATGGTCATGAAAACATGAACCCCCTATGGTAAGTCAAAACTGCATTTTAGCTGGCGGATTTAGCACTAATCCTATAGCAAACAAGTTTACCTTGCCAATAGGTGAACCATCTGGGGTAAAATGTAAGGTAGTGACGATTTGATGTGGTATTGCATAATATCATCCTCAATATATTTGGCAGGCTTGATTAAAGGGAGGTGCAACAATTCTTGCTTTCTAAGCCTATCCACGTGTATAGCCACCTAAGCTAAATTCAATTTAAGCCCTTAGATCTCTGATTTTTAGCATCAACTGTGTGAAAAAATAGAAAGTATTTTGGAATGGATATGTCGGCTTGGAAGAGGATGGATATGTGAGCCTCCTTTGGTTTTTTCTTCACTGCCTGCATGCAAAAATCTATAAAATCGGTTTGTCTATGGAGGTCCTTTTCCTCCATACTCTTCATTGGTCTCAATGCAAATTATGCATGTATGTTTCTCAGATTTTACTCAGGCTGGTAAGGCCCACATAATCCACCTTTCAATCGTGTGTTTTGATTAGGGTGTGGTGTCCATATGCGTTGGAGCTTGTATGGAGGTCATGCATCTTGCCAGCTTGTTGGAGGCTATGGTTGAGATGCAACACCAGTCTCAAGTGCAACAATAATTTCGATTATCCCAGTATTTTTTCTATTTTGAGATGATTTGCCTCAATGCAAACAATGTCGTGACTTACCCAATATTTTTCCTATTTTGAGATGATTTGCCTGAATGCAAATGGTGCTGTGACTTACATTTGCCTTTGTGTCGGTGAATTGTTGTTGGAGGAGACATCAGCCTTGTTGTTAATTATGCATTTAGTGTTTACAGACTTAGAGCCAAATATTAAGTTGTGAATGACATATTCCCCAATAGAAGCAAGACCTCTTTTTGTGCACGCAGACATCCCACAAGTACCAGAAAACCTTACTCGTCATGGATTCACCTTGGGTACATTTGGCATGCCATCAGAATATTCCAGGTTATCATTTTTTCAACATCCTTAAACATTTTTGTTATTATGATGACCATATAAATTTCTTATAAAAACGATTTTTATAGTGCATGATTCGAGCAAAGCTTATATCATCTGGACTGGATTGCAAGTTGATAGAGTTCAGGAAAGCCGCAGGATTACAGCATGATCAGTATGTGAACCGATTTCAATTTGAGCCATGTATTGTCATGATGCATCATCTGGCAAGAACAATGGAACAGGTAGACAATGTTTTGTGTAGTTCTATAATGATGAAAGATGCAGATTCTTTAGCAATGGGTTTGGTTGTCTTTTTCTCAACGGTTATAGAAACATGACTGCTCTATGATTGTTTAATTCTCGCCTTATGTTATTATCTTTTCTAGAAAGGTAGCACTCTGGCACAGCGATGGAAGGCATAATTGATTCTCTCATCTGTATTTTACTTTATTCAATCTGTAGACTCCAATTATAGCCATGGTATAAATTTTTCCACTGCCGGAGCCACCACAGAAGCTTAGTGTTTATCACTTCATTCTCTCTCAAGGTGTAGCTCAATCTATGCCAAGAATTGAAGCGTAATGTTCTCTTCCAAATTATGCTTCATTTTGTCCAAGTCCCAGAAAAGGCGTATTTATTTGGTCATTAAACTATTCCACAAGATTAAGTTTTTAGCAAGTGAAATTATGAGCATGTACTCGAGGTACCCGAATAGTCGGAGTTAAATATAATTTTGTTCGGGGTAGCTACTTCTAGAAATCTATTTAATCTTCTGGTCTCATAGAAGATTATACAGTCTGTTAAGAGGTTCCCCTGCCAGGAGACAGATACAGGAGAGACAACAATGCTAGCGTTTTGATTTTACGGGAAGACATCTAGCATCGCACATTATGGTTGCCTACAATTGACTAATTGAATTCTTTGGTGCAGCATCAGCATGCTCCAAATATCAATCACCCTTTTTTTTCTTCTGATATTGACCAACCTATAAGATCAAATAGGAAGAGAATGTAGTGAAAAAATAGAGAGAGAAAAATTATAAAAAATAGAGATAGATTAGAGAATAGGAGAAGGAGAGAGTTTGAATTGAATTGGTTTTTATCGTCCACGTAAATGACAGCTGGACTCAATCTATCCCTTCCGTCCTATGAGAGCATGACACTTGTCATTGTTGTAAACCCTGAAAGCCTGCAGCAATTTTTACTCCACCTTCCCCCTCCAGGATTAAA
>JAANSK020296967.1:0-10207 GCA_011763485.2 Isoetes engelmannii
CAAAAACAGTTGGTTTTGGGCTTCAAACCAAGCATTGTCCTGTTAAACCACATCAGGGACGACATATAGTCCCGTCCAATATATCATACAAATATATTTGGGTGTAATATATTTGTGTTTGTGTGTAATGGCAGGTTTAACCTATTCATTCCGAATTGTTTATATATAAGGCATTTGAAACTAACTGATTTCTACATATTTCTGCTGCATATATGGCACAATTTAAGAAGTTTGGATAATAGAATTGATATTGCATTAGCTCGAGATTAAGCAATGCAATTCGTTGAACCTCTTATAAGATTTCAGCCTGAAAGTCCTACTTCATAGTGCAAAGAATCAATCATTCCTCGGGAACATTTTCCACGTATTCATGGCACAGTTGGAAGGGGAACTATTTTAGTGATTTGAGGGATCGTCAGCGTCAATCTCATAATCAGGGGTGCAGTAAGTTTCTGTGGGCAAAGTGTTCACTTATCTACAAGTCATGCCAGCATTATTCAAGTTCAAAGCTATTCAAGTTCAAAGCTTTTGAAGCACAAGCAAAATGGTCTTGTTCATGTTGGACATAGCCCGCAATTATTGAATTCCATGACACATCATTACAATTTTCTAATATGCAGAAGACTCCATATGCCTCCTGCAAGTCCCCACATTTACTACACATGTCAACCAGTGTACTTCCAATTGCTAAATCGGACTGGTGCCCACACTTGGTAACCTGTCCATGAATGCACTTGCCCTTCTGTAATTCACCTATGTTACAACATGCTTTCAACGTTATAATGAATGTAACATTATTACTCATAGACCCAAGTGGTCTTTTGTAGACATTAATATATTTTTTCGTTCCTTTCTTTCTGGACACTGTTTTTGGGGCAGTTTTCTGCTAATTCAACTCAAGACTATTTTTGGGGCAATTCAAGATAAGTGCAAGCTACGTTTTCACTGGCCAAAAGCCTGATCAGATTTTATTATAGACAGACTACAGACAGAAGGAATGCTAGGATAGGCAAATCATAATTAAGTGTGTATCGCAATGGTTGAACACAAATGGCCTTTTATAATAATCCATTGTGAAACTGAGTATTATCAAAACAGCAAGCTTATATGCATTTCTTTATGGCTGTCAAGGATTAAGGATATGGCGAAATGGAAGTAAAAGCAAAAAGATTTCCGCCATGGGTGAGTTTCTTTTGAAATTGGAAATAATTCATGAGAAAAAGGATAAACATGCAATGTATATGCCTAATATGCACTCCCTAATTGAGCTCACCCGTGGTTTCCATGTAATAAGAGCATGCTTTCCAGATACCTCCCTTGGTCGTTTAAGACCAAATCATTTTGCTGTACACAACCAACAGTTAATGTAATCCTTGTTCCTTCAGGTGACTCCTGGGATACTCTTACTCCAGCTGAAGGCCCATAACCAGATGGCTATCTGGGAATTTGAGGAGTAACAGAGTATATCAAAACTTGCAGTAAACCAAAGGCACTGGAACACATTTGATATTAAATCGAATTTAAGGAAATCATAAGATATGAACTACCAGAAATTTGATTGCTTAACCAGTGATGGTTGCCAGCTTCTTACCAGCAATACCAATGTCCGGGGAAACTCGAATTTGATGTTGGGTTGTGCCTGGTTGTAAATCCACAAAACGGCCTTTGTTTGGGCATTTTAAAGTCTCACCAATTGCTATATCCTCCGGAATCAAAGGCTCCCTTATTGCATCTTCCTGCCTACAACAAGGTATAACAAAATAAGTTCAACCCAAAAGCTTGAAGATCTATCTATATAAAAAAAATGACAACTCATCTATTAGGAACCTTGAATTGACAAGTGAAAAACATATGACATAGCCATCATAACCATCTATTTAGAAAATTGTGCATATGCTTCACATAGAGCAATATGATATAGTAAAGATTCATGTCATCAGCATTGTCCCAAATGCTCAAGGAAACATAGATCATAACCATAAAATGGGCACTTCAGTATTGGTCGGTTGCGAGTGCGAATTTTTGGAGGGTTTTTTTTAGAATGGTTTAGAAGGTTCTTATTAATCCCGCAACTTCTCGTTCATATTTTAAGTGAATTGTAGTTGGTGTCATTTAGGAAGATACTATATTTGTGTAATCATCTTTCATTTATATTTAAAGGAAACTATGGTTTATTAACTTCATTTTTGAAGATACTATATTCATATAAGTAAAGTAGTTGGTTTCATTTAGGAAGATACTATATTCATGTAATCGTCTTTCGTTCATATTAAAAGGAAACTATGGTTTATTACTTCAAGATACTATGTTGAAGTAAGTGAAAAGATTATGTCATAGAATTCAAAATTCATGAAATATTGCTCCAAAACAACAATTGCAATGTCAAACAAAGATGACATGCATGTATCAAAGTGCAATTAAAAAAGTTGTAGTTGAATACTAATAATACTAACATTGATGGAGAGAACAAACTACTATAACGTAAAAGAGTATTTCTTGTTACAATGTCTTCCCACATAAGTCATCAGAATAATGTCAAAGATAATTGTTTTAGTTGTTTTGCAATCAATGGATAATAGTTACACTCATGTTTCCTTGCATTCATCATCCACAAACATACAACGTTTTCTCTTTTTGTCTGACGTGCACTTGAGCATAGGCATTTGAGATAAGGAAATTGCATAGTTTCTGCATACATAGGGAGAACATAGAGGACTTCAATGTCAAATTCTTGCAAACGATGATCCTTAACATGTTCAACCAGCATGGCATCGCTATCAAGGCCATAGCAATGACGTGACGAAATGGCAGAGGCAATTAAAGTACTGTCACAATCATTGAACATGTCCAAAACAATCTCTTCCCTAGGGATAACGTTAGCAATCAAGAATTCCATAAAAGTAACAGATTTTTCATTGCAAAGCAGCGCTGGAAAATCTATATTTGATGCAAGCCTGCTTCTTTTGTCGTGATGATGGTGTAATATTTCATAGCACAATTCATCACCTGCAAATGCAAATTAGTTAAGGTAGTTTATAGATTATATTGAAAATACATACTGGAAGAATAGTGTACTTACCAATTCGCACAACATCCTTCTCGAATTTAGGTGACATGCCCTTTCTCGCCCAAAGAATGACAACCAAACATGCATTTTCTATAAAACTCAATCTAAGAATTTATTTCTTTCCGTAGAACCAGCTGGTATTCAGAAAAACTTTACCTGATCTTTTATATATTGAGTTCTAGATGGTATTACATGCTAGCATTTGTTGCTAGGAACAATTACTAAATAACAGCTCGAGCAAATGAAGTGAAACTAAAACTGGCAAATGGAAATTAGAAACAAATAGCAAGTTATACTATATTCTGGTACTATGGCCAAGCAAAAAGATAGCAAGCTATAATGTATTGGCATTATCCGGTTGCAAAGATACCAGTAGCAATAATTGCGACTAACAACCTCAGAATCAGTATTTAGAAAAACTTACCTGATCTTCTTTTTTGGGGGGGGGGGGCACAATGGCGCGCATCAAAGTTTGATGCACAACAAAACTTGAGAACAAGACAACTTGCAGTTGCTGCAACGACCAGAATAGACAAGCATTTAGCATATATTTAAAAGGTTCCCACTCAAGGATTTCTTATAAGGATGCATGGAAGACCTTAACTTAGGAGTGGAAAAAAGTTAATGGCAAATTACAATATTTAGAAAAAACTTTACCTAATCTTTTATATATTGACTTATAGCTGGTACTGCAGGCTAGCATTTGTAGCTAGGAACAACTATTCAATAACAACTCAAGCAAATGAAGTGAAATTAAAACTAGCAAATAGAAATTAGAAACAAATAGCAAGTGTTACTATATTTTGGCACTACATCCAAGCAGAAAGATTGCGACTAACAGCAACTGCAAGGTATTGAAGCATGATGCATTGTTATATAGTGAAGTAAGGAATCCTATATTTCCTTTCAAATGCATGTTCATCTAGAATGTGTGCAGTCGTAAATGTGAAGGAAAACAATACATGAAGTGATGTTGTAGAATAATGCTTAAACATACAGAAAGAAGCCTTTATAGGACTCTTGACTTCTCTAGAAAGCCCTTACAGCTCCTATGAGAAGAGACGACAGTTTTATAAAGTAACTATTAGATTAGATGCAATGCAGGTGTTGACACAGAAGATAATTGCTGACAAACATATAACACCTTAACTCAGGACTGCAGAAAATTTAATGGCAGAAGGACCTCAGGATCAGGATCAGTATTCATAAAAACTTACCTGATCTTTTAGGGGCGTGTGCTTCACAATTTGTTGCACAACAAAACTTTAGATCAATACAAGTTGCAGTTTCTGCAAAGACCAGAGTAAATAAAATCATCGTTTAAAAGCACAGGAGTGGCAATATTGTGGTTTCTGAACGACAGAAAATGTAATGGCATGAAGTGCCCCAGGATCAATACTCAAAAAAACTTACTTGGTCTTATAGGGGGGTGCGCTGGCGCGCATCACAGCGCGCATCACAGTTTAATGCAAAACAAAACTTGAGACCACGACAACTTAGCTTCTGCAAAGACAAGAATATAAAATCGTAGTTAAAAGCTATGGCAAAATTGTGGTTTCTCAAATCGTTACCTTGCAAAAGAAAGACTCAAAAGAATCGTTACCTTGCAAAAGAAAAAGAAAGGCTCAAAAGAATCGTTACCTTAAGAATGGCTCAAAATGAAGTGTTATTTTGGGCTTCAAAAGAATGGCCCAGAGTGAATCGTTACCTTGCAAAAAGAATAGTTCAAAAAGAATGGCTCGAAATATGGGGGCGCCTTGTTAGTTACCTTGCAAAAAGAATAGTTTAAAAAGAATGGCTTGGGGCGCGCTGGCGCGCCCCCTTGTTGATGCTGCCCAAAAATGATTCTGCACAGTCTTCGGCCCAGAGTTTTCTTTTCCGGCATGTTTTTGTTTTTGTTGTTTTTATGTAGTAAACAATAATCCCTTTATTTTACTTTTCGTCCTCTCTTTTTTTTACAAACAATAGTCCATTGTTTTGCTTTTTCGTCCCTTGGTTTTTTGTCATATACAACCTCGTAAACAATAATCCCTTGTTTACTTTTTCGACCCTTGTTTTTCGTGCCATTATTTTTTCGTCCCTTGTTTTTTGTGTTTTCCCTTGTTTATATGTCGAATGCCATGTCATTTTTTATTATCATTCTTTAATATCCAAACCTTATCAATCCCTTTATTTGGTTCAACGTCCGCTTCTTATAACCTTATCAATTCATTCCCTTTATTCGGTTCAACAAACCAAACCGCCAAGTCATACCACTATCACACTGGGATCGTTGCTTGCTTGATGGCACCAGAGAGAGAGTAGATGGGGAAATTTCATGAAGGAAGATATAGATCTTCTTGCGGGCACACAAATTCCAAATACAAAGCTATCTGAGTCTATGCATGCAAGTTGGTTAGCATCAAGGGGCTATGTTAGTAAGATAAACTTATGTAATGCTTCTTTGCAAGATCTAACAGAAGTTGTCATGCAAAGTGCAAAGTGTAAATCTTTTAGAGAACATAATGGGTACAGGACCTAGAATGGCCACTTTCGGACACCGCATCTAGGGTCGGGGTAATAACCAAACTGTCCTCAAGTGGACAAGGGATAGCTCTAAATATAATCGGCACATTGATTTAGGTAGTCATAGACCAGATACGAGGGCTTACACATTTCCTAGAGGCAAACAAGATGATGCAGCTAGGCGAAATGTTATTTTTGATGATATCAGCTATGTCTGCAGATTGGCCAGTCTTTACTGGAGTCAATCTCAATAATGAAGAATTGCATATCTTAGAAAAAGGAAATTACAGTATTAGAGGGATCACTACACGTAGCACTGCTTCTGCTCATACTAATCAGGAATTTACAGGGATTACATTCACATCAAGTACAATCATTAGAAGGATGGAGCGTTTTGGAAAACATATGAATCGTTGAACCAAATGAGGAAAGGAGGCTGAAGTCAGGCTTGAGCAAGCTTTGCGATTGGAATGCCATCTGGTGTTGAAGGAGGTAATTACATCTCAGTTGAATATTGATTACTATATTCAATATCCTACTGAGACATATAGGGTAAGCATTTGCAAATATCCAGCATGCACGTGCCCAGATTTCATGGCTAGGGCGATCAAGAAACAATATGTTTCATGCAAGTATTTGATGTATGTGTTTGTAAACATTCTGAGTCTTGATCCAAGGGTATTCCTAGACATCATCCAATCAGTTATTGTAGATGATGTGCTACGCAACATTCTTGCAGCGTAACCAAATTCATCCAATCTTACTACTTTGTTAGAACCTTATCATATACTAATGTATTAAAAGTTATGTTTTGTTTTTTGCTCACTAATTTGGTACCTGCTCAGACCCTTTGCTATGAGTATCAAAAATATTTGAAGGATTTCTTGTATTAAAGTCTCTTTGAGGCTTTTTTTTTTAATTGGATTACACCAAAAAACCCTCTAAGTCATTCCAAAAAAACCCTCCAATTAAAATTCCTCTCTCAGATTTCCCGTTTTCCAGCCACAAAAGTCAAACCACCTAGTCTTTCCAACTCTGGATTGAGTATAGTGCTCCCATGGAGAATGATCGCCCACAAATTGTAGATTGGAGAGCTCTTATAGTAACTTTGATTAATCTAGATTAATCAAGATCACTGCAGTGATCAAGCAGTGATCTTCAGGAAAGAACTCTAGAATATGATGGTTTGCTCACTCTTGAAATCATTTTAGAAACGTGGTTTGATGCAGATTCAAACCAAGAAGGTTTTAAGCTTGGTGTGAAGATTAAGAACTTGTGTTATACCATGTTGAAAACTGGAAAACAGCAGTCTGCTCATGAACATCCTGAAGATCACTGCAGAATCCAGCAGTGATCTTCAGGAAAGAACTTTAGAGTATGATGGTTTGCTCACTCTTGAAATCATTTTAGAAACATGGTTTGATGCAGAATCAAACCAAGAAGGTTTTATGCTTGGTGTGAAGATTAAGAACTTGTGTTATACCATGTTGAAAACTGGAAATCAGCTTGTCTCATTGAGGACATTGATCCTGTCCTTATGTAGGGATGAAGACAAAGAGATAACTTTGCTGAAAGTATTTCTCGGGATTGCAGGTGATAGACCTGAGTTGAAGCAAGAGGAGTTGCTAGCAGCAATTTATCATGGCGACATGGAAGAAGCGTGCTCTGTGGGTTGTGCCACCTGGACAAATGCAGACCTGGATGACTTGCTAGCAACCATGGAAAGAGAAGAGAAAAATATCAAAGACAATTTGCAAAAACAGAAAAAAATTTATAACTTTGTCGAGCAGCAGCTAGAAGCTAGTTCTTGGAATGGTTTTACTAGTGAGAGATTGATCAGAGAAATCTGGCATGAGATTACAGAAAAGAATGATGTAGATAATGTTATTTTTGAAGACAATAATGAAGAATGTTGGTTCAAAACTCGAGCAAATGATGTGAAAGTTGAGTCGGTTCTTGAGCTTCTTTGAATGGATGTTCATGAGCAGACTGCTGTTTTTACCGCAATTATCACTAAGGTTAGTCAACATGCACTAGATTTACCACTTCACATGAATCTACATATTCCATTTGCTTGTCCATGTGATAAGAAAGTGAAGGACCATGCTAATTTGGTTTGAGCGCTTGGGGTATGTTTCTTGCACTGTTATTCAAGGGTTCAGCCAGCTATTGAGGGTCAGTTTTAATGCATACACTATGAGAATCAGATATTTCTTATCATTGAGGCATCCTAAGATGAAAATATGGATAGGAGTTATGACGTGGATGATACATTTGCTCACATATATCAGTAGGGAAAGTACATGAGCTGCAGCAGTCTTCGAGACTAGAACTATTGCTGCGCATAGATTTTTGGTATAGTTTTCCTGCACTACAAGAGCTGCAGTTCGGTTTCTATGCATTACATGAGTTAATTTTGGAGACTGTTATTGGTAATGATGCCAATATCTATCTTCACATGCAAAAAGAATGGTACAGGGGCAGGAAGTTACGGTTTAAAACTAAAGTCAAGTGGCAGCCATGGTTACTTCTGTGGTTGAGCCTGATTCATATGCTGAATTTCTTCCAGGCAATGCTATATCTCAGGGGGGATACTTAGCATTAGTAGTTCTCGTTCTATTTTTTAAGTCATGCTAGTCATCAGGGGGATGTTAGCATACAACATGTGACATGTCACTACTCTTAGATGACTAGGCATGCCACATATGTTGCTGACATGGCTCTCCTATAAAGCCATAGTCATGCTTTATAGTTCTTTATACAGTTTACTCATAGCCTAGCTATCTCGTGTATCTCTTTCATTCTAGCATACATGCATGCAGGGATTCTTCAATAATTAACCTACATGAATTTAGCTACCTATGACCAACAAAAAGAACTAGAAAAGAAAAAAAGAAGACCTGATGGAAGTTGGTCCTCTAGGAACACTTGCTTCACAAAAATCTGTTCCCACTGTTTTGCATTAGATTCAGCAGAGTATGGCATATGAAAATACAGGAAAAAAAACTACCGCAAGGAAGTCTTCAAATGTGAACTCTGCATAGCCCAAACTTATAAGGGATTGATGACATTTCTCAATGCATTTTACTACACGGTTCACTACACAGTCCACAGCAAAGTTCATGTTCTTATGGGATTCGCAGAACATCTCCATTAGCATAAAAACATATTGTTCCACAACGAGACTGTGGTATTTGAGTCAACAGATCAATCAATAGATGTACGTTAGTAGGCATTTAGGCACCACAATCGAATTCTGCTTAATAAAGCACATTTGGAGTTTATTCACAGCGGCAGCCTGGCAGGAAAGTGATAACAGAAACTGAAAATGTCAGCCCTTTTGTCAATAGGGCACCTGCATATTATCTGATCATTGGAGCAAAGAAGAAGAGTTGTGGTGTTGGTTAAGGTAGAGTGTCAGCCCACAAATTATCCTCCTTTCTTGTAGTCTAGACATTTCTTGCTTACATTCAGTCTGCATCAGCTTTACAAAGCTCCAAAGATAGAAGAAAAACTCCTTGAAACGTATTTTAGTGCTCCTTAAGGCTGAATTCATAAAACTCTTTCCAAGGTTTTACATCAACTTACAAGATAGGAAAACATCAAACTACAATTTCCATCACCACGGGTCCGTCAAATAGCTCCAAAAGGTTCTCCTACTTTCTGTGCTGACAGTTACTCCTATGCAAGGAAAGCAACGCTTCAATCAGCAAAGTGGATGCTTTAATTATATCTTTACAAATAAAACTGGTTTTCTACTTCTGATGGTAAACAAGAGAAGGACAAACTTAACAATACCTCTACTGTTGCTTCCAAGCTCACGGCAGCAAACATAACATAACAGGGCATTTACGGAATCACCTGAAAGGTTAGGGCTAGCAGCAGACCTCTGCGTGGAAAAAAAGGGCTCGAAGGAGAAAATACAAATACAAAAAGGTTAAAACAAAAAGGCTATTATAACAAAAAGGTAAAATGTAAAATAGAAAATGCAAAATGCAAATGCGATATTTAACTCCAGGTGGTGCTAGGGCATTTATGTTGGCCCTCTTCTCCGGCTTCTAAAATCATTAGCTTTTCTTGTCAATGGCTGCCCCCTTAGGAATTGTCCAGATCATTCCAGCACCTAATCTCATGCCAGTATGGGCTACAAATTTTGGCCAAAAAATTGAATTACATATCTAGCATTCGAGCACCTAATCTCCGACCAGTCCCCTTAGGAACTGTCCAGATCATTCCAGCACCTAATCTCAGGCCAGTATGGGCTACAAATTTTGGCCAAAAATTGAACTACATATCTAGCATTCGAGCACCTAATCTCAGGCAAGTATGGGCTGCAAATCTGGACCAAGAATTGAATTACATGTCTAGCGTTTACAAGCACTACCCCAACATTGCAGTTGACATTGAATTCCCAGGAATAGTCGTGCAGCCTCCTAGCCACATGAGCAAGGGGCCTTTCGTACATTACCCTACCTTGCGAGAAAATGTCAACATGCTCAAAATCATCCAACTGGGTCTCACCTTCTTTGATGATCATGGTAAATATTGTCCCATTACCTGGGAATTTAACTTCCAATTTGATCTGGATGTGGATGACTATTCCGATGACTCTGTCGAGTTTTTACGGCAAAATGG
>JAANSK020296978.1:0-10206 GCA_011763485.2 Isoetes engelmannii
ATGCCACGTCCGCATGCAGACGTGGCCCGACCCGTGGCATGCGTGGGTGCCAGGTGTGTAGGTGCGTTACACGTCGCGCGCGACGTATGGCCGACGTCGCGTCGACGTCTGCCTGACGCCTGGACGACGTCTGTGGCGACGTCTGGATCACGTCGCGTGCGACGTGGGCCATGACGTGTCCCTAACCACGTCTGGCCGTCGTAAGTTCGACGCGAGCAGACGTCGCACAAACGTGGCACAGACGTCGATATAGACGTTGCTAAATGGCCAATCTCTTGTAGTGTCACTTATATCGATACCTCTGCCCAGTTGCCTATAGAAGACTGGACAAAGATGGTGCACATGCTATAGTTCCTCATAGAGGAATATTTATGTCATGTTTCACAAAAACAGCGATGCGCCCTCTCATGCTGACACAATTGTTCACGAAGCTGAGCACACCTCCACAATAGATGCTGCAGTTCAGAGTCATGTGCTACATGCAGTGGATATGGGTACACACACCCAGGGTGATGTCGAGGATTGCGTGCAGGAGTCTTCGGAGCAAGTTAGGGATCTGAACCTATGGATAGTAGGGCTGCCTGAGACGGGGCCACGTACTGACATCGAGGAAGCTGAAAGATTTTTTACAGAGGCCATGAGCATACAGGCTCCGGGTCATTGTAGCTAAACGGATGGGAGCACAGCAACTAGACCGACCTCGGCACATCTTGGTTCAGTTCTGTACACCCCAGGATAGACTATCTATACTGCAGCACGGTAATCGTCTTAAAGGCCAGTCCAGGAAGACCTGTCCCCTTTGCAGTTATCTAGATGGCATCAAGAACTGTGCAAGGTCAGGGAAGCACGAGCACAAAAGAAGTGGGCCGTGTATAGAGGCAGGCAGGCGATAATCCGCGGTCACTGGCCTCATAAATCATGGTTGATCGTTGGGTAGTACTGTGATTTCTCATGATGGTCCATATTTGTACATGTTTGATGATCCCTGTTTGTTGATAGGGCTTTGCCCCCAAATTTGGTTTCAGCTATAGCTCTTCTGATGGGACTTTGTCCCCCCTTTTTCGCATGGGTCCCATAACCCGATTGGGTTTCCGCGGAGGCTAAAAATCTCTTATCTTATTTATCTTATTTTATCTTTGATGTCATCAAAAGTGGAATTTAAATCAGCTTTTGATAATACATTGCTTTTGCTAATGTACCATATGGTCATAACTTATAAGGCTTTCAAAATATCTCAAAATACACTTCTTTCAAAAAAGCCATGGGCTTGGCTATATATCGAAGTACATACTTACGGTGATTGAACTTCTATACATCTTGAAGGCCCATATAAATAACCACCTTCATTTATGCGTGGCAATGCCGGGCACATGTTTAGTAGTGTTGTTTCAGAACTATCAAATGCTGAACGTGTGCTCAAAATGAGGCAGCCAGACAGAATGATAAAGAGCCTCGATCAAAATTCCTTTGTTCCAATGAGTTTCTTTTTTTACATTCAAGTTTTACACATACATCAATCTTTTTTCTCAAGAACTTGAACTTGATCGAAGTTTTCAAACCCATGAGTCTAAACACTGATATTTCCGATTGTAGCAAAAAAATTAATTCAAGTTCTTTATCGCACCCAAGTTCTTCCTCGTGACTCCCAGCTTTGATCTTTAATTGCTTTAAAGACTCAATCGTCGTCATAATCTCTGCTCTGCCCATCTGCAAAGTTAAAGGGATTGATCATCTCATCATTCTCTAGGTCCTGATCTCTTATTTTCACATCTGCATCTTCTCCAAACTGAATAGCATTGTCGATGTGATATAACACATACTCAATACTGCAAAAATATACACATCATGCTCCAATTATTATAAACTCAACAATAATTAACAGAAGACAACTTGCCATATATGAGAATCATGTGAAGATTTATACAAACCTGTGTTCATCACGAATATCTAGTGGCAGAAAGTTTACCATACTGTAATCGTCAACCTGCAAGCGACAGAGCACGCCATATATTGAGTACTATCTTCAGAGAATGCATCTAAATCAGCAGAAGATTACCAGCCCTGCTAGCGCCTCATTGAGCCTCCTGAACCGTGGTGCCATTTGGCTGTTAAGATCAGCAAGCAGCAATCTTGTGTCTGGCTCAAGAAACCTGATTATATAATTAGCCTCAAGAATGTAATCACGGGTAGCAAACACCCTCGGAAAAATACATACTTTTCAACTTCTTTTTTATTGGCAAGAAGATCCATCTTTGTCATAACATTAACGTGAGGAAGCTCAAGCTGAATCATTGCAGATAATGAGGCCAGACTCCCACTTATAAACTTGGTGACATCAGAGACAAACTGCCATATAACGGTACCAGTCAAAATAACCATCAATACCCAGCATAAAACCCTTCCACTTAGCTAGGATTTGGTACTGAAGTCCATTGTCAGGCCACAATATTTAAGTCTATATAAACAGCTTAAATAAAATCTTCTAACATTCTCTACATTTTGTCCCTCGATACCAACTTGCATACCCCCTGCACAAGGGAGCTATTTAAAACGACCCCAATGTGTAACCCAAATCAAATGCTTGAGACATGTATATATGCAGAGCCAGAGATAACTCCACTCTGCAGTTGCCTGCGTATGCCATCATATCATACCTGTGAGTCTAGCAGATACACTGCACATATATTAAAATCCCAACGCTTAAGTTGGTCAACGAATGTTCTTAAAACTGGAATATGAGAATAAAGTTCTATCTGACCTGCAACAAATGCAAATTGTAAGTTAAACAAATGGCTCTTATTTGCTATAAAGCACGTCATATTCACCCGCAAAATTTATAAAGGACAATGGAACAGGCTGTAAACGAGGAACACACAAATCATGCCACACAACTTGAGAAATTTCTGCGATTTCAAACTGTATGCTTGATTATAGTAAGAACAGTAGAAGATACTACAAAAGTGTCATTTGTATCTGCCAATCTGGGATTGGATGACACCTTTTCATCCTGCTAAAGGTGTCAGCGTGTATGTTTTTGCTGAGCCTGGGGCTCGTGGTGCACAGTGATATGATTCACTTGGTGCATTCTCGCAATTCTCACAGTCCATTTGTGGTGTTGGATGCCAGAAAGCAAGATGTAGATGACGCCATTTGCTTCCAATATGAGATTGGGAGACACTGGGAGACACCTCCTCTTGCTGCTAAGGATGCCAGTATTATGTTCAATCTTCCTGCTTATGTGGCTATAAGATCCTATTTTGTATGTCGATCATGGTGATAGTACTATGAACAGTGCTAAGAACTAACTGTAGTAATGGAGCGTGGGACAATAAAGACAGATTCCCTAGAGTTGACTTCCATTTCGATATCCTCTTGAGTGGGGGTATTGGAGTTACAAAGATCCAATTCAGCACGATTCAAAGGGAGCCTTCATTTCATTATGACATCTCTTCGAGTGGGGGTGTTAGAAATATCTAATCTGCTGAAATCAAGGAGTTTCAACCAGGATCAATGGCAGCATTCAAATCTGGTTAGCTGGAATCTTGGAGTGACATAACCGTTTGCCTATATGTGCACAAGTTGGTTGTGGATGCTTTCCATGAGTTAAAGCTTATTTCTTCAGTTTCTGACGTTCCATTCCCTCATGTGATCTGAAAATTCCTTTGCATTGGTGTGGTCCCCAGCCCTATTCGGGTCGGGACTTACAATGCCTTCTGTGTATGACAGATTCCATTGTAAATCTTGAGAGATTAGTATTTCAACAGAAAACAGTACTAACCTGGACAGTCAAAAACAACATAATCATCATCAATGTACTCATCAAGACGCTCTGCAAGCCAATCATCAATGTTGTCCTCCAGATATCTTTCTTATCGTCAAGGCTATTACGCAAATGTATGTGCGCAGTTATAAACTGTAAAAAGTTCTACGTATAAACCGATAAATAGTGGATACTCCATGCAATAAATAAGCCCACCATTGGGACCAAGTTTAAGCTCTTCCATAACATCTTCTAGAGATATGAGCTCTCTAATATCTGATCATAGCTTTAAAAAAATATATATAAGTACAAAACAATATATGCATTGATTTTTGTTTACACGAGTATCAGGCTATAATGTTGAGATAAAAGATCTAAGAAAATAAGACAGCTTGTTATTTTAGCACACAACGATTTTCCAGAATAATAAGTAGCGTAGGACATGCATAATGTTTCTTAAAAAATATTGATTATGTCTAAGTGTCCAGAACCAAACATTCAGAAGCTACCATTGCACATTATTTGAAGCAGGATATTCATGAAACAGGGTAATCTATGATTAAAAATACCAGCCATACTGGCTACTGGAAAAAAGCTATTCTACCATCATCTAATAACACTTGCCTGCTGCAACTTCGTAAGTAAACTGATCAGCTGCCGGGTCCAAGTTGATGACATGAGTGCTTCTGCCAATACTTGCGCAGTGTTGTTGTAAATGAGAACAATAGGTAGATTGAGGAAAAAAACAACAAGGCAATCAGGAAAGCACAGAAATAGTCGTGATTACAGATTGAGTGCAATTATGCATACTTTTCCACTTCCTGCAGGGCCAATGACGAGCTGGGCGTAGCGGGTCATGGAGCCAAGGCGGGATGTCGAAGATCAAGATAAAAAATTTTGCACAGAATATTGAAATATTTTAGGCTGTCGTGTGGGAATATTGAGTATTTTAGGCATATGCTAGAATATACTTAAAATATAATATTAGATAAATAGATAGTAGTTTTAACGTCACGCCATTAGGCAGCATCCAACTGAATATATGACCCAAACTTGGTATGGGTCATCATTCTACCCGTCGCCTGTATTGGTGGTCGACCGAGTCGCTCCAATTCAGACTGGGCAAACCGGCATCCATCCCACGGCTTGTGGTCCACCGAGCTCTTGAAGGGTTTTAAGACGATCTATTTGGATTTTCCAAGTTAAGATCATACAGAGGTTTAGATTGATCTGGGTTTCCTAGGTTAAGATCATACAGAGGTTTAAAGCCTAAATCTGCCATAGCCAACGTTTTCAACCTATTCACCAGAACTGTCTCAGGAGAGGCATAACGAGGGAGCCATCATTGTCACAGCTTAGATTCGTCATCGGATTTTATTGAACTTAGCCAAACACCCATTGCTGTCATATGTACTGGAGTGAAATCTGTACTCGACATTCAGAGGACGCTTGAATACCTTGTATGTCTAGATTTTAACCATTTCCTTCATAATGCAAGATCTCATGTTATCTGTCCAACAAATTGGTTGCATCATCTTTTTGTTGTCTTGATCCACATGAAATTGTTGTCAATGCAGCTAGAATGCTTGTGGGAAACACAAGGAGTAACAGCTATAAATTATTTTACATAAACGTTTATAGCATGTTTTACACGTAAGATTGGTTGTAAAGTATGTACCACAACTTTGGCTAAATTGAAATCGTGTAAACAAATTGCATAATGTTTCCTCGTGATTCCATATGTGTTCATGAATGCTGGTTTGAATGTAAGCTTCGTGTCGTGCTGGTCATAAATCCTTTATCCATTACAAGGTTATATTATCGAGGAGAAGTCTAAGCCCTTCCTGTGTATGATATTACCAGGTAGTCATTGTTCTTTTGGTCCAGAAAAGCATTTGAGTCTTTCTAGAGTACTATGACACAATTTAATGGTATTTGTGATGTTTGTCCCTTTTTTATGAGCGATAGTAACGTGTGCTCATATAGGATTGATAGAGGGTTTTTTCTCAAACACCTATATAACTATGGGTCCTTTTCAAAAACGAGAATTAAACATCTCTCTAAGTGCAAATTAACAATATTGTATTGTTTTATTACGGGAGAGATTTTTATTTTTATTTTTATTTTTATTTTTTGTTGAAGGACGTCAGACTTTATTGAATCAAAGAATTCAGTACAAGTATAAATGCAAAGATAGGAATAAAATCTCAGCAGATAGGCAGAGACGCGCTGAGTGAAGCAACCTGCCTAAGCATAAGAGCACACATCCAAATACTCAAAGACTTTTAACCACTTTGCAAATTGGTTAGAGATTCTCGTCAGCATGCAAATTCAGAAATGACTACTATTCTTATTGGAAACAACAGTGATCTTTCCCGTAGGCGAGCAGTGGGTATGGCGGAAGGTAAACAATTTGCACAGGAGAATGGATTACTCTTCATGGAGACATCAATGAAAACAACTTAGAGTGTGGAAGAGGCAAGAATACGAACAAAAAACTTATTCAACTCATTTTCCATATGAAGTTGTGGCTTTTATGAGTCAACGCCAGATTTGATATATTGCTGCAAAGACATGCAATTGATATATTTTTAAAATCCAGTCATATGGAATCAAGGTTGGATACATCGGTGGAGGAACTGGAGGTGCAGGTGGTGGTACGAGTGATGAATCAATGGCTCAAAGAGGAGCCTGCTGCTGTTAGTTCGCTCATCTTGTGATATATATGCATCCTGAAGAAGCTATAACATTTTACAGATTTATTTTAAGCTGTTCATTTTTATGCAGCATTTTATTATGTGAAATATATAGTCCATTGTTTTAAGCTTGAGATTGTAGAGATTCTCAATAGTGTCGCTTTGGAATCATCAAACACCATGTGTGTTGGTTGAGTGACCTTATCCATGTTAGCAGCTACAACTAACTTCAGGTTATAGAGGCATAGAGTTGTTCATTTTCTATACAACATTTTATCAAGTTAAATTTACGGTCAAGTGTTTAAACTTGAGATTGTAGAGATCCTCAATTTGGTATCATCAAATAATATATATGTCAGTTGTAACTAACTTCAGGGCATAGAAGCATTTGAAGGGACAACTTATAAAGAGGTATTGTTTCTAACAAGCGCTATCAAAGTAAAGGTTTAATGGCATCGCGATCAATAAGAAAAATACAAGTTTTTACCGACCTATTCATAAAAATACAGAATGAGTGGAAGAAATTGCCACTGTTAACAATGCAACTACTGCGACTGATTCAATTTACTTGCTTAGAACTTGTAACCTCTTCTGCAACTTTATCAGGGATTAATGAGAGAGCAATCGAGATTGTAAAATAATAAAGTGCATCAAAATGCTACTTTCTATTGGAAACAAGATAAGGAGGGAAAGTCCATGATGTCACAAACTATGATGTCGTATATAAATGTCAAAATATTAGACAGAACATAAGTGTAATGTTTCAAATTAAAAATGACAAAACAAAGCACATGCAAACACAACCTTTGGGCATCGGAGAGCAACCCTCCGTGCGGTGAGCCTCATTGATGAAGTTTTTTATAGAAGAAGATGCTTCACATACAAAAGCTAACATCAGGGCGTTGTTGCTTGAAATGTATTCCAGGGAAGAGCGGCAGGACTCTTTGGCTGCAACTCAAAAGCCAGAGTTTTAGAAGTTGTCTGCTTCTTGAACAATATAATATAGGAGGGCTCGAAATTGGAATGACTGCTGGCAAGCCCCAGGGAAGTAGCCATGTGTCTTCCATTGGGCAAGGGAAGAATGGGTCTGCTAGATGAGACCGTAGCAATGTGAAAATAATATGTGAAGTGGCTTTGTTGTTCTCAACAATCATGGTTTACGTACCAAAGATGTTGGCATATCTGCAATGGCATGAACTATGGCTGGAACTATTGCGGGAGATATGGCTTCCATTTGTGGTTGTGAGCTTGGCAGGGTAAGTAGGATTTTCACTAATTAGTCAGGTAAGAAAACTAATGCCAAAGTTCTTATATTTCTTTAGACTATAGTTTAACACTGCCAAATTGTTTCCTCAAAAGTTGCTATGACTATTTCTCTGGTTGCTTATAGCAATCCTACTAGGAGTACAAAAGATGAAAGATGAAAAACATGGAGATTTACTATAGGCTACGATTTATAAAAACTGTGTAAAGGACATGAAAAGGGAGTGCTTAGTATACTTTTGGCCCCACTACATGAAGTTGTCTGCACATGACCACTCTCCATTTATGCATAGTTCACAGTTTATTCTTGGTGCTTATATTGGATCTTAGATTTACTTGATCTTGCCCTTGCACGTAATTTATTCTACTATGCATTTTACTGATAAAGTTGCGCTGACACAACAGAACATGTATTTCAATTGGGACTGTTAAAGAATCTGAATTAGATGACCAGCAAGCAGAAGGCTATATATGAGTAGTTCGATACATATTTATTTGAATTGCCACTATGTATGTAGTTGTTTTCACACATGGAAGCAGGTAAGAACATAAAAAAACACGCTCTAATGCACAAATTCATTAATTTGAGAATCTGTACATTCTTATTATGCTCCAAATAACTTGTCAGGGGCGTATAAAGTGTACTTTTCGAACGGTCGTGCTACCTTAGAAGAAAAAAAGCACTCAGGCAACACAGTTCACCATAAAAAAAAAACAAGCTAAGCTTCTAGGCAACCGTTTCTTTGCATAAAACTGACGGTTTCAAATGATACTAAAGTATTATCTGAGTCCGGTGTACGCGATATAAGGTCGAAAAGATCGCGGTCGCGGCAAAACATGGACAAGCAGGCTCGTAATATAGTAAATACAGTACACATAAAGATTTGTAATTTACATGTAAAGACTTATTTGAAATAAAAATAATACAATAGTACCATGAAATGAATCACAAATAAGCCTATGGATAATCACAATAGTGATTGGGATAATCGCAATGGCGATTGGGACTGGGTCAATGAGGGGATTCCATCACAATATTTGGCGTCTCATCCTCATTCATAGTTACCTGTTCTACGCGAACATCTTTATCCCTGTCACTGTAGCCCGTCCGGTCTGGCATATCCTGCAAGTTACCTTCAGCAATTTCAACAAGGCTTTCTTGAACCACTTCGCCATCATGAACCTGATAACCCAGTATCGCACCGTTAGGCCTGAGATGCCCTCTATCAATGGCGACGTTAGGCTCGTTGTCTTTGATGTCGTCCTGGAGAGTACCTGTTTGGGTATCAATGGGTTCACTTGGCAACATTTAAAACACTTAGAGGGACGGACAACTTCATTATTTAAGAACTCACGAATCTTGCCATACCTCTTTGTATACAGTCCACCCTGAAGGGATCAATGTGATTTCTTTTTAACGTGTCGAAGACTTCGTTTTAGTCATTTACATTGAAATTATCCATCACATGGTCCAAGTCATCGGGTTCGCCTGGAAACATTTCAACAGGTTACAGGGACGGACAGCTTCATTATGCGTTAGAACTCACAAATCTTGTCATACCTCTTTGTACACCATTATCTCTCACATCGTCTAAGTCACTGTTATCCCTCACATCGTCCAAGTCATCGGGTTCACCTGGCAATATTTCAACCAGTCAAAGGGACGGACAACTTCATTATGCGGTAGAACTTAACGAATCTTGCCATACCTCTTTGTAGATGGTCCACCGTGTCACGATTAACTTGATCCCTTTTTAACTTGTCCAAGACTTCATCATAGTCATCTATATTATAGTCATCTACATTGAACGTATCTATCACATTGTTTAAGTCATGGGGTATTACCGTCTTCTTCATTAAGTCAATGTCAGAGGTTGTTCCCGAAGGTTTACCTGTCATTTCTTCTTCCTCTTCCACATCTGCCTCATCTTTGTTGTCCTCTGTTTCTGGATCATCCCTTGCTATCATTTCAAAATAGGTGAAGAAACTTTGAAGAAACCTAGTTTTTCTTTCATCATATTCTAGAGCCATACTCTTCTTCTCCTGGAGCAAAACAACCCTAGAAAATGTACCACATGAAAAGAAGTCGAACACAAAACCATCATGCGGTACAAGCTGCTGCACGATGTAATTAGCATAACACGTTTTCATCTGCGGTGGGAAGATTTTACGCCATCCATTGACATCCAACGATATCTCATTCTGGATGTGAACATGGTCCTCCTGTGTTTCTTCTCTTTCTTGTCAGCCTCATCATCACCAGTTATGGCCATCTCTGGCAATTCAATCTTCTCTGCTGGATGATCCGGCATAGTGAAGCGCAAATCCAATCTTTTCTGTTTAGGCAGACTCCTGGACTCACTTCTATTAATGACGATGTCGGTGACAAAGTACTGGTGTTGCTTTATGTGTTTTTTGTTCTCAAACTCAGGATGATCGTAGGTGCCAATATAAATGCAACCACCCCCAATGATTTGGGATTGACTA